>CAUYQV010029695.1:0-25780 GCA_963574575.1 Galagoides demidoff | reverse complement strand
TATAACATAAACATGTAATTATATTATACATATGTGACTACTTTAGGTGTCTAAATATGAAATAATTTTATATTTCCCAATTACTGTTGTCCGATGTCAAACTCTGCTCTCTCACAGAGTAGTAGGTCTCCTCATAACATCTTACTCAAATTACTTCTGTCAGTTATGGTTATTTTTTACACTTAAAACTTAACTTAAAAAACAAGAGAGGCCTTTGGCTTTGCGCCGCCCCTGTGGCCTACGTAGGAGACAGAGAGGAAACCTGTGCCTTGGCCTCTCACTCCGAGGGCACAGGCTCCAAGTCGGGGGTGACAAAATGTTCTCTCTCAAGAAGTGGAACCCAGTGGCCAGTGGAGCTGGGATGCTGAGTGTGATCCGTGCCCATCTGCGGGGTCCAGGTGATGGATACCTGTCTTAGATGTCAAGCTAAAAACAGACAAGAGGATTGTGTTGTGGTCTGGGGAGAATGTAATCATTCCTTCCACAACTGCTGCATGTCCCTGTGGGTGAAACAGAACAATTGCTGCCCTGTCTGCCAGCAGGACTGGGTAGTCCAGAGAATTGGCAAATGAGAGTGGCAGAAGGCTTTCTTAGTGCAGTTGTTCAAAGCTCTGATGGATCTTGTTATCAAGTGCCCTACAAAAGCTAGAACACTGCAGGGGATTAATTCTTTAAATAAGGAACCAATGGATCCATGGTCTATTGAGACTCATTAAGGGCCTGGTTTAGTATTTTGTCAGTTTTGTTTTCAGAAATTCTCCACAATTAAGAAGATAATTTATAAAAGATGGTCTTTCCTACCTCTGTGGTGTGTGTCACACACACTACTTAGAAGTGCTGTAAAAAGGAGAGAACTCCAAATTGAATGACCTTTATAACTTTCCCATTGATATACTAGTTGTAGAAGCAGTTCCACAGAGGAGAACTTTTTGCATGCTTATTGACAGCTAAAAAAGGACAGCATATTATAGTAGCAGATAAAGTGAGTTTAAAACCCAACTCTTATCCTTAATTTGTTCCTAACACTTATTTTGGCAGGGAGAGGGGGGTGATCAATGAAAGCTTTATTTGATATGAGAATTTTAAGTTTGGGCCACTAAACAGGGTAAATAAAATTAAACTTTTGGGCATATGGAATGTTGATTGTCTTTTTAAAAGTTATTCTTTATCATTGACTCATCAAGAAAACCTTTATCTGCAGTTACCTCACTATTCAATTATCCAGGGGTAAAGACAGAATTATTTTCTAGTTGTGGTCAGATGATATAAATTAACTATACTTTAGATGAGGGGGAAATGTTTACCGGTGTAGCATTGGATCAAAAAGTTTATTTTATCACACAATGTTTTAATAAATGGTTTATTCTCTTTACCTTATTTGAATTGTCATTATCACCATTTTATGTACAACTTTAAACTTAATGTTAATAAACTAATTTGTCAAGTAGAAAAAAAGAGAGAAAATGAGAAAAATCACTAAAACCAAAAAACTAATTCTTTGAGAAGATCAATAAAATTTATAAACTTTAGTCAGATTTATAAAACATCATGCTCAGGAATAAGAGAGATAATATAACTAGAACTTCTCTAGATAGTAAAAGAGCAATAATAGATTCTTGGGAACATTATTATGCACTTTAAGACAATTAGTATAAAAGTTAGATGATATGGAAAAATTTTTTGAAAGAGACAAACTGCCAACGAGAAATAGATAATCTGAACAGCTCTATCTCTATTAAATAATCTGAATTTGTAGTTTAAAACCCTTCCCCCAAGGAAAACTGTACAAACAATTAGTAAGGTTTCATAAGCTTGGTATATCAGTGTCTCACGGCTGTGTTCATGTCAACCTGTGGTGGTGTCTTGCTAAGTGGCATTCATTATTGTTGACATGAGTTTTTGAGTGCCATCATGAGATGTTGGAGCTTTAATTAGAGTAACAAACAAATATTCATAAATTTCATTTCTTGTTAAATTTGGCAAGAGTGAAAGTGAAATCAGAGACATGTTAGTACAGGTTTATGGGGAATAACACCAAGAAGAAAAAGGCAGTATAAAATGGATTAAATGTTTTTCTGAGAGAATAAAAAGCATCACTGATGAAGAGAGGTCAGGGTGGCCAATAATGAGCAGAAATGATGAAACATTGCAAAAATTCACTGAATTGTGTGCCAGGATCATCAGATGACTGTAAAAAGCACAGCAGACCAAGAAAACATTGATGAAGAAACAGGAAAATCTTGGCTAACAACTCATGGCTCTTGCATCACAACAACATACCAGCTCACATGGCACTGTCTGTGAGGAAGTTTATAGGTAGTAAATAAATAACTGCTTTGGAACACTCTCCCTACTCACCTCATCTGGCCCCCAGTGACTTTTTGTTTACCTGAAGATAAAGGAAATATTGAAAGAAAGATATTTTGATGGCATTCAGGATGTAAAGAGTAATATGATGATATCTTTGATGGCCATTCCAGAAAAATAGTTCCAAAATTGCTTTGAAGAGTGGAATAAGTACTGGCATTGATGCATAACTTCCCAAGGGAAGTACTTCAAAGGTAACCATAGTGATATTCATCAATGAGATATGCAGCACTTTTTCTAGGATGAGATCGTGAACTTGTCAAACTCATTATATATGACTATAAAAAAAATTGTATACCAGTATTCATAGCCATTTTATCTGCATAGCTAAAAACTTAACCCAATTATCCAATGAGTGAATGAATAAGCAAATTATAAAATTTGTAAACAACTGAACAATACACAGAAATAAACAGTAATAAACTATGCATACGACAAAATAAATTTCAATATAAGTGCACAGAATAAAAGAGGACCAACAAAGAGAGAAGAATTTCACAAAAGCACATTTGAAAATTTTCGCAGGTGATGGATCTTCTCATTAATTTTGCTGATAATTTCTCAGATGTATATAGTATATATACTGTGTATCAGACATACACCCACATACATATATATATGGCAAACTATCAATCTGTAAAGTTTAAATATATATACAACTTATTGAATGTCATTTGCACTTCAATAAAGCTGTTAACAACAATAAAAAAATTAGTTTTACTCATTTTGAAATTTTAAACTTGAACTTGATCCAAAATTCATTTTCGCTCTTCCCCATACAAAAGCACTGTCTGCATGGAAGAGGTTGGGGGGAAGCTTTTAGCTCCTCCAGTGTGGGGCAGGAATAAGGAAGAAAGACGGCATGGTCTCTTTGTATGACTTTCCTCTTGTTGGAAGTTGGGAGATATTTCTGCCCTCATTCTAGTTGAGTTTGGTTTCATCTGATAGTTAGGACTTTGCTGATATTAGTGTTAGTCAACCAGCTTGTCAGCTTTTTTTGCCACCTTATGTGAACTTTGGTTAATTATAATATCATTTATGTTGAAATCATCATGACAGCTCTAAGTTAACCATATAATGTATTCAAATGGGAGGGGACCCAAATCTAGGAATTATTACCTAAATTCTTAGTAAAAGCTAACCCTTTGGTCTTTAATATTTCTCCCCTCAAGCAATAAGACTATAAAAAATCTAAGATTACTTCTTCCCAGTGAAGCTGTTCTTTTCAAGCCTACCCACTCTTTTCTGACAGTCTATTTTTGTTTTCAATAAAGTCCTTGCTTGCTTGACTTACATGGTGTATCGTAAATTTTTTTTTTCCACAATGAACACCAAGAAGTTGGAAAACTTTTGCTTAGAAGCTGGTAACATTAGGCTCTTTGAATAGGTGGTGTGCAGTTTCCCCAGGGTGCTGTTTTCTCTTTCAGCTAAGCTTCATCCATTGCTCAAGAGACCTACCTCTTTTGACATACAACTGTGTTTGTTTTTGACTCCAACTGGTAATAATTTCAATAAATGCCTACCAACAACTTTGTTGGCTTGAGCATTTGAACACTTTTTTCAGTGGCTGCCTACCTAGTCTTTTTACTATTCTCTGTATCTCCATACAATCCTAATTTTTTTCCCAGATGAACGACTAAATTCCACTTGTTCCTGAAGTCATGCTATTCCAGGGAGCCCCTCGCCTTCAAAAAACAAATGCCAGTCTCTGTTCACTAGTTAAGTCCTTAAATCCTATTCTTCCCAAAATGAGAGTGGAGAAACTTAGTAAGACTACATGCTATACTCCTGGGCACCCAAAGTTTCTTCCAAGGACTCTTCCAACATGCTCCCTGCTCTGAAGTGTTTGAAGCTTACATACCACCTATTAAGGGAAGAAAGCTCAGTTCCCTTTTCTTAAAGAATCAACTAGTCTTCATAAGTGATCTTCTTGGGTTCTCCTTCATTTAGGAAGACATTTTGCTCACAAGTGCTTTATTTCACAGTGGTGCAAACAACCAGCTGATTACCAAATGTGTTTTCAATTTTTCTTGGGCACACTGCAAATCTGTTCCCAGAATTGATGGCATTTACATGTGGCATGAGACTGAGTTCTACACAATGACAAGAAATAAAATTTTCTTTTTTTAGCTGTAGCACAATATAGCCTCTAAGAAAAATGTTCTAAGTTCTTTCTCCAGCTTCAGATTAGATGTTAATGTCCAAAAAGACCACAGATGATAGCACAGCCTCCAACAGCTGGGTGCAAAAATAAATGCATGGACCCTACACTCTTCCTCCATACTGGACCCACATTAACCCTTAAATAAGCAGAAATAAACTTTAACTCCTTTAAGGCTCTGAAGTTTTTATACATACTCGTTACATAGCTAATCTACCATTATGCAAAACTTGGTATTGAGAGTAGAGTATTGCCACAGACAAAGGCATTGTTTAATTAGGGAGCAAGCAATAAGAAAAGTAATACTAGAGCTAGAAAGACGGAGATGCATTCTATGCAGTGGCAAAATATTTGGCAAAACCATCTCCTTCTCGGAAGATAAGCCAATGGCACCTGAACCTGTAGTTCTGGGGAAGAAAAGCAAGAATGAGGATGTATCTCAACTTTTACTCAATGCCTTTAATAAGGTATTACTAGAGAAAAATTATATCCAAAAAAATTGCATAATCTATAAGCATAAATAAAAGGGAATAGGAAAAAATCCAGAAATGTGAGCTCTTACAAATTTGGCAAAGCTGACCAAGTACAGTGTCTCACACCTTCTAATCCTAGCATTTTGGGAGGCCAAGTTGGGAGGATTGCTTGAGGCCAGGAATTTGAGACCAGCCTGTGCAATAGAAAGGCCCTGTCTTTAAAAACAAAAATAATATGAAGAAGAAAAATTAGCTGGGCAAAATGGTATATGCCTGTACTCCTAGCTACCACAAAGACCAAGGTAGAAGAATCACTTGAGTTCAGGACTCTGAGATTGCAGTGAGAGTGAGCTATGCTGACATCCTTGTACTCTTGCCTGGATGAGAGATTGAGATTCTGTCTCAAAAGAAGAAGGAGAAGGAGGAAGAAGAGAATGAGAAAGAGAAAAGGAGAGAAGAAGGAGGAGGGGGAGGATGATGAGGAAGAAGAGGAGGAGGAGGAGAAAGGGAAGAAGAAAAACCAACTCATTCTAGACCCTAAATAGTAAGAGGCTAGGCTTAAGTAACATAAGCCCCGTAAGATATAAACAAGGAATTTAGTGCTGCCTTTGATACTGAATTAAGGCTAAACTATTATTTCATATGGCCTCAAAGTACTTTCTCTTAAGCTGAGAGAGAAGCATGCATAAGAGATACTAAAGGATAAAAGCAGATTTCAGAGCTGTATTTAGGATAGAATTGTAGGTGTGTGTATTGACACATGGACCTCATTAGTAGCAAGGTCAATAAATTCTCCAAATGTCTAGGAGATTGTATTGCCAAAGAAATCATATATGCCTCTGACTCTTGAGCCTTCCACAACCCATGGGTGTTCAAACCCAGGGCAACAAATTCTGAACAACCCCAAATGAGCATAACCTCAAAGCCCACTTGAGATGTGGCCATGGGGTAAAATAGACAAGAAGAAACCTCCCAAGGGTATGGTCAGGGCCTCACAGAAAAGTGGTCAGGGATGGTCCTCCCTCTTCTTCATAAAGAAGAATAATGTAATCAAGACCTTCAAGAACAGAGGACTCTGACAATGCCTGCCCTACATGAGTTTATATGCTGCTTATCAGTCACTGCTGTGTGTCTCTCCTTCTTCCTCTTTTGGACATTTTTTCTTTTTGTGGTTATTCTGCACCTGTTTTACTCTTATATATTAGATATAGAGGCACAGGGTGAACAGTTCACTTGTCCTTTTAGTTGATAACCACTAAAACATAAGAAACAACATCTGGTCTACAGAGAGAATACTGCACATCACACAGAGAACATAGACATTAATCCATGGAGACAGGCTAAGTGAATTCCATATGAAATGATTACTTGGTGACAATAGCCTCCAGACTTTGGAAGGCACTGCTTCCCAGTCAAACCCATGTCACTGTCTTCTTCCTAGTCCTTCAGGTAAGCTACATTTCCTACATCTCTTTGCATTAATATGTGGCCACAAGACTGAGTTCCAGCTGAAGATCTCCCTGAGTATAAGTAATGTACACTATTTCATGGCTGAGTTATGTCTCTTCAAATTCACTCACTGAAACCCTTACTCTGAGTTGTGACTATATTTGAAGACAGGGCCTTTAAAAGGGTGAATAAGTTGAAATAAGGTGTTGAAGGTGGTTACTAATCCACTCTAACTGGTTTCCTTAATAAGAAGAGGAAGTTTGAATACACAAGGAGACACCAGGGATGTTCAAGCACAGAGGAAAGACCATGTGTGGACCCAGTAAGAAGGTGGCCGTCTACAAGCCAAGGACAGCATCCTCAGGAGAAATCAGTCCTGCTTATACCTTGGTCTTGGACTTCAATCCTCTAGAACACCAATAAAATAATTTTCTATTGTTTAAGCCAGCCAGCCTGAGGTACTTTATCATGGCAGCTCCAGCAAACTCACAAAGCCTATAGACCTTCCCAAGTGCAATCCTCTCTGCTCTCCCTTTCTTGCTGGCTGGAATGGAGAAGACCCTCAGGATACAGCTAGATGCTATGTGCTAATACTGGCAAAGTTACAAACAGGAAGAATCTCTTCTTGAAGGAAACCTGTAAACCAGGAACCACGCTGTTTAATTACATAAGTGAAAGATAAAATGTTATTGTATTAACCTATAGAAATACGGGAAATTGTTAGTAACAGTGATTAGCGTCCCTCTCACCTAACGCACCCCAGAAAGCAGATGATTCCCTTTCCCCTCACAGTTCTCAGCTTAGTCGCTGTTGGCGGGGGGGGGGGGGGGGGGGTGGTGGTGTATACTTTTCACCTCTTAACAAGCCCCATGGGAATGTGGCTGGCTTCTATTATATATTGGCTTTCAAAGTAGGATACTTAGCTTCTCATATCCACAATTGGAGGTCTTAACCACACTCTGAGACATAGTGCATTTTCCATTCAATATTCTCTGCCTTTAAAAAAAAAGGGTTTTTTTTTTGTTTGTTTTTTGCAATTTTTGGCCGGGGCTGGGCTTGAACCTGCCACTTCTGGCATATGGGGCCAGCGTCCTACTCCTTGAGCCACAGGCGCCACCCCTAAAATATTTTTTAAATGAATTGCTAAAAGTAAAAGAAACATAAAATTCACAAATATATTGATAATAACAATATACCCCAATTAGGTGCCAAATAAGTGGGATATCTTCCATTATTTAAGAAGAAATGAGGAGGTTAGTTATTATCTTTTGAAAAGCTACCTCCGTCATAAGGAACCTCAAATGTCCTTAAACACCCTACCTTTTAAGACTGGAATATAAAGATCACAGTTTACTTGTAAGTATTGTCAAGGACATTTGAGTTTAAAAAATGAAATTTTTTCCTCTCATCATCTACCCATGCTCCCTAAGAATTAACAGAGGGGAAAAGGGAATAGCAAGTCTATAAATTCTTCTTCTTTTTTATAATCATAGCTGTGTACATTAATACAGTCATGGGGTACAATGTACAATTTGAAATATTTTCATCAAACTGGTTAACATAGCCTTCATGGCATTTTCTTAGTTATTGTTAAGACATTCACTAAATATAAATTATTCTTTATACAAATATTTTATTTATTAATATATTAATATAATGAACATCATGCTTCTTCCCTTAACATTGACACTGAAAAAAAAAAATGGCCTGTGGCTCAAAGGAGTAGGGCACTGGCCCCATATACTGGAGGTGGCGGGTTCAAACCTAGCCCTGGCCAAAAACTGCAAATAAAAAAAAAAGGCCTAAATGTTGTATCTTAAACTATTATATCAGATATGTCTGAAGAAATTATAATGAAATTTGGAGCAGTTAAAGCAGACAATTAGGGTAAATCAAAGGCTTCTCCTAATCAAAGGCTTCTACAAACATCCATCTGGCATCAAAGGAAAATTAGCAATCTGGATAGGCAGTGAAGGAAAGCAGTGAAAATGAGGTAACAGCTAAACATGTAAACACCTGCAGGAAAACAGAAACTCCCACGTTCCAGATTATTGCTATAAAAACTAGACTGTTTAGGTGATACATTTTATGAACACTTTACTCATAGGACAGATTTAGCACACATATTGCAAGAAGGAACAGAAGAAAAGGCTCCTCGGTGAACTCTAAGGACAGTTTTAACAACTATTTTGAAGAATAGAATCATGTCTTCTTTTTTCTTCGTTCTCTCTAATAGTGGTTGTATTAGTCTGCTCAGGTTGGCATAACAAATACCATAGACTAAGTGACTCAAACAACAGAGATTTATTCTTCATACTGCTGGATGCTGTGAGTTCCAGAGCAAGGTCCAGCACAGTCAGTTTCTCGTGAGTCCCTCCTGCAGGTTCGCAAGCATCCACCCTCTTGCTGTGTCCTCACATGGCTTTTTTCTCAGCACACAAATGTGGAGAGAGGACTCAATCTTTCTCTTTCTCTCATTATGAAACCTATTGGATCAGGACCTCACCCCATGACCTCATTTAGCCTTGATTACCTCCCAAAGACACCATATCTAAATGCAGTGACAACGTGAATGGTCTTCCACATACGAATTTAAGGGTACACAATCCAGTCCATAGCAGTAGTTATAATTTTTGAGGTACCGTCATAATTGCTTCTTTACTGCATCACCACAGCTTCAATGGAATAATCACAGTTGTGTTTAGATTTTTTGTTTTTATTTGCTTCTTGGCAGCTGCCATGGCATTTGGCCAGTCAGGATCAAAGAAAGCCAGAATTGTAAACAACATCCTGTATATTTATGTCGGTGGTATTCTGTTATAAGTCAGCAAGACTGATCAGCAAAACTCATAGCTGAGATAGAGAAAACTTCGTTTTGTAGAGAGCAATTGAATGAGTGACCGTCTTTGTCTGTTTAACCCAGTTATATCAGCAAAACAAGGATGGATTTACTAAAGGCATGAGCTAGTTCCTTTAGAGGTAGTAAAATGACTCAAGAGACAGTATGACAGTATGTCCATCTTCAGGATAAAACATAACTGACAATTGGATAAGCCTGTGTAGTTTAGAAAATTATGATTTGCTTACATTAAACAATTACTTATTAACCATGAGATCATAAAACATACACTATCTAAAATGTTTTTCCTCTCTTCACAAAACCAATTATCTTCTTTATGTACCTTCTTCCTGAGGTCACTTCTCAACTTTACCATAATTGCTTTGAAGCAGTAGCTGACTGAGTCCAATAAAGAAAGAATGGTCACAGCAGTTACATAAACCAACATTATGGCTGGAAAACCCGAGATGTGCTGAATTTTAAAAGCAAACTGAAAAGAATGGAAATCCGTCCCTTCTAGAAAATAAAAGGAACCTATTATATAGATGAGAAATATAATTTCAATAAAATTATTAAATATACCAGAGTTCTAGATAGTAGCAAAATTCTACACTAGGTGTTTGTGAAATTGTACACATAGACCTTAAACTAATTTGTTTCTAAAGTCTTGCCTTTAAAAAGCGATAATGCAGCAAATCGGAGGGTTGGCAGAAACTCTGGGAACCACCAGGTTATTTTACTTACCAGGCAGTGAAATGTTACGGAGGGGTCTATCCAAATCTATTGCTATTAGGACAAGAGTAAAAAAACAAAAGTAACATTGCCTGGCCTGCCAGCTGAGAACCCTATAGTTGTAGCTATTTCTGGGCACAGACAATAGGAGATAACAAACCCAACAAAGGAAAAAAATAACAAAGTTTCATCAAATTGCATGCTGTTGACATCTTAGAGTCCTAGCAGAAGTTAAAGAACCAGTTGGATGCACAGGGAGATAAAGGGAAGCAAGGATTTTAGAATAAAAATTATAAATAGTCCCAGAGAGAAAGAAAAAACACGAAATGTTCAAATATTATCTGGCAGTGAAAGTTAGGGATGAACTTGGGAGTCACTGGATCACACCACATTGTCCCCTTGCCAATTTCCCTTCTGTCTTCACCCCTAACTATGGAAACAGGATTTTTTAACCTGAGCCAGAGAGTAAGTGATAGCTGATAATTGCTGCAGCCGATCACAAATGGAATAATAAAGAATGTGGAAGAAAACGCTGTCCCTGAGACAGATGCTGCCAGTGGTGCCTGCTGAAGGCGTCTTGCTTTAAAAAAAAAAAAAAAAAAAAAGTTTTCTTGTTGTTGCCTGTAGGTAGCTTTACCAAGGTACAATTGATATACATCCTAATATGCAATGCATATATAAAACTACAGTATTTAATTTCATGAGTTTGGGCTGCTTTCATGTTCTTAAACCTTTCCAAGGGCTTCCAGTTGCAACTGTAATAAAAGCCAAGGCAACACTTCTCTGTTTCCTTCCAATGTTCCTCCCGCTCTCCCTGGGCTTCGCACCAGCTGCTTGCCCCACAGCGAATGCTCTTCCAAGTCATGTCCGTCAACGTCTTGATACCGGAGTTTTTTCTTGTCTCCGGGCTGGCTCGCCAAATCTGATACCGGACTTTCAGGTTCTTGGTCTTGGTGATTTGAAGAATAAATCCGAGGACCACAGATCAGTGGCAAGACAGAATTTATTT
This sequence comes from Galagoides demidoff, assembly GCA_963574575.1. Classification (NCBI taxonomy): domain Eukaryota; kingdom Metazoa; phylum Chordata; class Mammalia; order Primates; family Galagidae; genus Galagoides; species Galagoides demidoff. The sequence goes on along the minus strand of CAUYQV010029695.1, from coordinate 14,750 downwards.
ATAGAAAAGAATACAAAAACACTAAAGTTCCTGGTAGGGAAAGAAAACCCTAATCAGAAGAGAAAAGCTCTCTCCATTTTTCTCTCTCTTTTCTCTCTTTGTTTAGTGGTATATATAGGTGCATGGGTTCGTTCAATATGAGCCAGGAAATGAATGGACACAGTCTCTTCCACTGGGGCAAGGTGAATGAATGTACTAACAAACGGGACACAGTCCCTTCTTGGGGGCAAGGTGAATGAATGTACTAATGAATGGGACACAGTCCCTTCTTGGGGGCAAGGTGAATGAATGTACTAATGAATGGACACAGTCCCTTCTGCTGGGGCAAGGTGAATGAATGTAATTATGAATGGACATAGTCCATTCACAGAACTGAGGCCTAGGAAACTTACATGAAATTGACCTACGCATAGGAAATGGGAGTTCCCTATTTAGTCAAAAGTGTAAAGGGAAGGAGACACCAAGGTGCCGGTGTCTCCCTAGCAGTTGTCGGGTCCCTTTGGCTACTGGAGCCTCCGGTTGGGGAGGGAGGCTCCCCTGCCCCCTTGCCTATGCTCCAGCCCGCTGGTTCCTCTGCCGGCTGCTGGGTCACCAACACCACCAAGGCAGAGGCGACGTCCTCCAGCCCAGCCCAGCTTGGCTGAGCTGGCTGGGGTGTCACATGTCCTGTATCAGTCTGTTTCTTCTTTTTTAAATCTCAGACTAAATACTATCTTTTATTTTTTTCTTTTTGGCAGTTTTTGGCTGGGGCTGGGTTTGAACCTGCCACCTCCAGCATATAGGGCCAGCGCCCTACTCCTTTGAGCCACAGGCACCGCCCTAAATGCTGTCTCTTTATGAATGCCTTAATGGCCTCCCACTATAGACTAGCCACTCGGGTACTCTCCTGTTCAAAGAAGCTGCTGAGTTAGTATGATTTATTGATAATCACGCTCCTCCCTTCTGCTTGAAAAGCACTGTATTCCATTCCAGAGTGGCTTATAATCTAAAGGAGCATTGTCCTCTATAATCAAGTGTGAGCATGCTTTGGTTACATCTAGGATGCATTTCTGGTTGGAGATTATTTTGCTATCATCACCATAATATGAACTTGGATGGTAACAAAAGTGCTATCATACCTATCAGTTTTATTTTCCCAACAACTGCTTGTTGACCTTCTGTGTACAAAGCATGTGGTGCTCCAAGTAGTGTTAGTGATAAATGACCTTGCTCCCCCCCCATACTAAAGGCCTATTGTATGTCGATCATGGTTCCTAGGACCCTTGGTACACTGAATTGGAAACTCTTGCTTTTACAGACTCACAGAGGAAAATAGATATAATCAAATAGATGAAGAGTGAATAAATAAGAAATATCATGTAGAGGTAAATTAAGCAAAGTGATAAACAGTGATGTCAACAAAACCTAATATTCTTTCTTTTTTTCTAAATGGTGATGGATTTTTTTTTATCAGAGTATTATAGGAGTACACACATTTTGGTGATATAATTTGCATGTGTACATTTTATGTTATAAAATGCCCTTCACCCAAATTAATGTGAGTTGCACGTGTTAAGTGTGAGTTTCCCCTACCACTCCCCTCTGCTGTATTTCCAATGAGTTTTACTCCCATACGTGCACATAAGTGTTAATCTCCTAGTGCTGATTTAGTATTGAGTACTTGCTACTCAGCCATGACAGTATACCACATTTTACACATTTTGTTAGTCCATTCATGCATTGATGGGCACTTGGGTTGTTTCTACATCTTTGCAATTTGTGAATACTCTGTTAGCACAAGCTTCAAATAAATAGAATACAAACAAAGGGAGGGAATTCCGATGGCCAACTTTGCCCCTAGCACCTGCTCTCCAGATAGTTTCCCTAAACACTCAGGGAATGTTTTTATAGAATTTTTTGCTTTGACTTTCTTCAGATTTGCCTCCAGGTTTTTCAAGCTATAGATATGCCTTTTAGTGGGCTAGTGTCTATGAATGGAGCTCACAAAAGTGGACATCGCTAACACAAATCAATGCTGTGTCTATGTTTAAAATATATCTCATACTGTTTCTAGAGACTGTTATAATGCTCCCACCAAATGTTCATCATCCTTAAATTCTTTTATAATCTTGTCATTTTTTAGCACAAATTTTCCTCTCACTTTCTGCATAGCTGGGGCAGTGTGACAGCAATAACTGAAATGAATTTTCAGCTTGGAAAGAATTTCAGAGTGACCTCTTGACCTCACTCAAGTTCAAGGGAAATTCAGTTCAGGTTACCTTTCATCATCTTCAGTGTTTATTCTAGGAATTCCATCCTCAAGAGTAGCCCAGGGCAGATTTAGCCAGGTTGACACAGCAGAACTCAATTTTTCAAGGGATTAGGAAAAGAAAACTCCAGTGTGTTAAAACAGTTTCTGATCTCTAGGTGAGTATTTTAAATTACGAACAAAAAAGCATCTAATGCAAAAGTTATTGGTAAAAATTTTAGGGACCCATTTTTTAAGTTGTATAAATGACATATGATGTTTCCCTGTGTTATGCATTATTAGACCCTGTATCAGGAGCATATAATATTAAATTAATAAATAATATTAAACTGATAAGAAGTTTCATACTACATCTGCCAGAAGCCAAATCATCATCCTTAATATACATGAGGACTTCGGGGTAACCACTTCCTGCGTACCAGAATTAGGGATCGCAAATCAGATAATTAGAGTCATATTTTAAGTATTATTGAGCTTACTTAAAATCAATGAGCTAAGGATCTTCTGACCTGTCCTCCAACCCTTTTTGTCTATAATTACGTGTGCCTTTGATTTCATCTACAGCAAACGACCCACCCTGAGGTTTTTCCTCCTGGGAGCACCTACCAGAAAGGTCACGTCCTTTTCTAAGTGAATTTGTCAAAAGAGACACAACTGGCATTTTTCATGTAGTTATAAATGGGTTTGTTAGCACCTTATAAACACATCTTATTTAATACTAATGACATTCTTTTTTATAGGAATTTTTCCCTGTCTGTTTCTCATAAAGCAAACGAATACAATATGACTGAGTTATTGTAGAAACATGCTTTGCATTGCACTGAGTCTTTTTCCTCCATTAATTACAAGGAGATCTCCACGCCATAATTAGGAACCACAAAAGAGAATAGAAGTTTCAGGCTAAAGAGGTTAATCACTAAGTCATCACATTGCCAATTTTGTGATCTTGGGTAAGATACTTCCCTGGTGCCTCAATATCCATATCTAAAAAAATAACCATTTGCCCCAGTGTCCACATCTGGGAGATGAAGCTAATGGGAACACCTATCCCAGTGCTCCCCAACCTCTATTGGCACCAGGGACTAGTTTCATGGAAGATGATTTTTCCACAGATGGGTGGGGGGGTGGGACAGGAGTTGGAGCTCAGGCAGTGATGTTGTTTAACAGGTATGGGTCTACTGCCCCGAGGTTGGGGGCCACGGACCTATCCCATGAAAATGCTACATAGATAAAACGAGAAGATATTCGTAAATTTACAGTGAGGCCTGGCACGTAGTTAACAATTAATGTTGGATAATGTTATAACAATGCCTAGAATCACTATGTGTAAGAAGCAGGGTGTCCATAATATTGTTGGAGGGTGGTAGGAAAGGGAAGGAAACGTCACATATTGTCAAAGTCTGCCTTTAGTGTTATTTTCATTTTTAGCTATGTATTAACTGTTACAAAATACTATGGAATTCCTGTAAGAAAAGTAACATGTAATGGTGTTTTATAAAAATTGATGGTCTGTGGCAACCTAGTATCCAGCAAGTCTATTGGCACTATTTTTCCAAAAGCGTATGCTCACTTCATGTCTCTGTGTCACATTTTGGCAATTCAAACTTTTTTTTTTCTTATTATATCTGTTATGCTGCTCTGTGATCAGTGATCTTTGACATTTCTATGGTCATGGTTTTGTACCTCACAAACCATGCCCATATACGTATACAACAATGAACTTAGTTGATAAACGTTGTGTGCATTCTGTTTGCTCCACCATCAGCTGTTTCCCCATCTCTCTCCTCCTTCGGCCTCCCTCTTCCTTGAGATGAAACAATATTGAAACTATACAAGTTAATAACCCTAGGAAGGCCTTCAAGTGTTCAAGCAAAAAGAAGAGTTGCATGTTTCTTACTAAATCCAAAGCTATGATAGAAATGATTTAGCTTAGTGAGAAAGGCATGTTGAAAACTGAGATCAGCAAGCTATAAGCTAGGCTTCTTGCACCGGTTAGCCAAGTTGTAAATACAAAGGAGAAGTTCTTGAAGGAAATTAAAATTGCTACTCCAGCAAACACATTAATGATAAGAAAGACAGCTGTATTCTTGATATAGAAAAAGTTTCAGTGGTCTGGATAGAAGCTCAAACCAGCCACAACATTCTCTTAAGTCAAAACTTAATCCAGAGCAAGGCCCTAACTCTTTTTAATTTTATGAGGGCTCACAGAGGTGACAAGGCTACAGAAGAAAAGTTGGGAGTTAACAGAAGTTGGTTCAAGGGGGTTAGGAAAGAAGGAATCTTCATCACAAAAAACGTACAAGGTGAAGCAGCAAGTGCTGATGTAGAAGCTGCAGCAAGTGACCCAGAGAATCTAGGTAAGATCATTGTCACAGATGTCTACCCCAAAATCAGGTTTTCATTGTAAATGAAACAGCCTTCTATTGGAAGAGATGCTCCTAGGGCTTTCCTAGCCAGAGAGAAGTCAGTGCCTGACTTCAAAGCTTCAAAGGACAAGCTTATCTTGTTAGAGATTATTGCAGCTGGTGACTTGACAGCAATGCTCATTTACCATTCACAAATCCTTGGGCTCTGAAGAGTTATACTAAATCTACTCTGCCTGTTCCATAGAAAGGGAACAACAAAGCCTAGATGACAGCACATTACATCTGTTTACAGCATGATTTACAGAATATTTAAGCCTACTACTAAAACCTACTGCTCAGACAAAAAGATTCCTTACAAAATAGTACAGATTATGGACAATGCCCCTAGTCACGGGAGGGCTCTGGTGGAGATGTTCAAGGAGATTCGTGACATTTTCACGCCGCTAATTTAACACCTGTTCATCAGCTCATGGATCAAGAAGTAATTTGGGGTTTCAATTCATTCTCTAAGAAATACATTTTGTAAAGCTATAGCTGCAATAGTTAGTGATTCCTCCAACAGATCTGGGCAAAGTAAATTGAAAACCTTGCTGTAATAGTGATTCCTCCAACAGATCTGGGCAAAGTAAATTGAAAACATTCTGGAGAAGATTTACCATTCTAGATGTCATTTAAAACATTCATGATTTATAAAAGGAAGTCATAATATCAACATTAACAAGAGTTTGAAGGAAGTTCATTCCAACCCTCATGGATGACTTGGAAAGGTTCAAAACTTCAGCAGCGATAAATGTGGAGGAAATAAATGTAGATGCAGTACGATTAGCAAAAGTAGAAGTAGAGCCTGAAGATGTGAGTGATTACTGCAATCTCATCATAAAACTTGAACAGATGAGTTGCTTTTTCTGGATGAGCAGACAACATAGAAGAGATGGAATCTGCTCCTGGTGAAGATGCTTGTAAACATTATTGAAACGGCTCAAAGCATTCAGAAAATTACATGAATTTATTTAGTAAATTAGTGGCAAGATTTTAGAGGATTGACTCCAATTTTGAAAGAAGTTCTACTATGGGTAAAATGCTGTCAAATAGAGTCAATTGACATGGCAAACTTAATTGCTGTTTTATTGTAAGAAATTGACGCAACCAACCCAACCCTTTGCAACTGCAACCCTTAGTCATCAGCCATCAACAGTGAGGGAGTACCCTCCACCAGAAAAAAGATTGTGACTCACTGAAGGCTCAGATGAACATTATAGCAAAAAAAAGTGCTTTTTTAATACAGGTATCTATACTGTGTTTGTAGATATGATGGCTATTTCACTCTTAGTAGACTATAGTATATTATAAGCATAATTTATATGCTCTGGAAAGCAAAAAAAAAATTATGTAATTCATTTTATTGAGGTAGTCTAGAAGCAAACTGGTGAGCAGTATCTCTAAGGCATGTCTGTATAAGGCAACACAACTTACCATTGTTTTATTACTATCATTTTTTTAAGAGATGAAGTCTCACTATGTTGCCCAGTCTGGAGCTCAGTGGCTGTTCATAGGGATGATCTCACTACTGAATGGCATGGGAATTTTGACCTGATCCATTTCTGACCCGTTCTGGTTTCTCTCTCTTTAGGCAATCTCCTGCACACTCTGCTCCCTGAAGGTCATCGCATTGGTGCTAGACTTAGAATAGACACCAATTGGTATAGTGCACTATAGCACAGAACTCTTGGGCTCCAGTGATCCTGCTGCCTGTGCTTCCTGAGTAGCTGGGGCTACAGGCACACCCCCTTGTACCTGGCATGTTCCTTTTCAGTTCCAAGGTCTTAAGTTCTTAACTCCAATCTTAACTAGTAGTATGAAAATCTAGTTGCATTTCTAACATATAAATTGAGTTGGCACTTAACCTTCTAGTCTTTGCTTAAATTTCTCTGGAAATCGTTTCTTTAATACATTATTTAAGTAGGTCTTCCTTGGTCAATGCACATAATTTCATCCTATTTATTGATTCATGACTGTAATATTTTAAAATGTTAAATGTTGTTGCTTCCTACCATACAGTTTCTAAGACCCCTGGAAATCTCTGCAGTGATGAATGTCTTTGCATGCTAATGAGATGACTGGAGACCAGCAGCCCCTAAATTGCTTCAAGAAGGGATCTGGTCATCAGAAAATCAAAGGCATGCTTATTAGAACGTTGGGACTTTTTGACCCCACTGTCCACCTTAGAGTAGTAGGGATGAAGGTTGAGTTGATTACCAGTGGCTAATGACATGAGAAGCAATGCCTATGTAATAAAGCCTCCATAAAAACCCCAAACAGCAGAGTTCAGAGAACTTCCTGATTCCTGAATGTGTAGGGGCAGAATACCCAAAAAGCATATAGAAGGTCCATGTCCCCTCCCACACCTTGCCCCATGCAGCTCTGTCATCGGGATGCTCATCTGTATCCTTTGTAATATTCTTTATATACATAGGTAAATTTAAGTAAAGTATTCTGAATTCTGTGAGCTGCTTTATCAAATTTAAGCAAACCTGAGGAGAGGGGCATAGGAACCCTGATTTATAGCTATAGATCAGAAAGAAGCATAGGTCAGAACCTGGGGCTCACAACTGACATCTGAGGTGCGATTGGGTCAGAGGAAGTCTTGCACATTTGTACCCTTCACCTGTGTGATCTGATGCTGTCTCCAGGTAGATAGTGTCTGATTTGTGTTAAGCTATAGGACACCCAGTAGGTGTCTCCTAGAAAATTGCTTGGCTGGTGTGTAGGGGGAACAAAACCCATACATGCTATGTCAAAAGTGTGAAGGGACTATGCAACAGAGTGGGAAAACAATTTTCCCCATCTCTATTAACAGCACTTATCGCTGTATGAAAGTATTTATTTTTTCAGATACACCCTTACTTAATTCCTGCTATAGCAACTAGACTAGTTGTATTTAGTCATACTGTGTTGGTAACAGAATGTCCAGTCATTTTTCAGGCACAGTAATAGGAAGGTGCAAGTTATACAGCTAGCATATGTGCAGAAGAGAAAATTTTGATCTCAAGTAACACCCAGAACTAAAGTCTTGACAGCCCCCCCCCCACCATGGCACTAAAAGATCTGGACATATCTGGAACACAAGTGTCACAAAAATTTTCAAAGCAAGGGATGTCTAGAGATTTCCAGTGATAAGACCCTCTCCATACCTCACTGTATACAGGTGAAGTCCTTCCAACCCACATCTGTCCTGCCGGCACTTCCGCATACCAACCTGTCTTCCCTAACCCATAAACTTGGCCCAAACCCCAGATCAGTGAGACAGATTTGAGCCATGCCTCTTATCTCCTTGTCTGTTAACTTCACAAGAAAACTTTTCTTTTCTCAGAGTCCAGTGTCCTAATATTGGCTTCTATGTATGTCAGGCGGCAGGCCATTGCTCAGCAACACCACCATCCCAACTCCGTAGACACTCCAAGTGCATGGGTTTCATATGTTTTTGGTTTATTTCCATATCAAGTATGCACACAAGTTGACCCACAGCCAACGCTCACCGATTTCATAGACCTAATGAGTAGAAATACAAGTTATACAAGAAACACATCTAGATAAATTTGCCAATTTTTTGACACAATTTATGGATATAATATTTTATTGTTGGACAAAGGGATAGCATCAAAAACTCACCAGCTATATAAGAAAACAACTCAAATACTTAAGTATAGTTGTTTAAGTTAATTTTATTCCTCCTGTTTTATACTCTTATTACTTTTTACTTTCTTATTATTTCTCTTACCTTCTTTTGTTAATGTAGATTTGTAAACTGGAATGGTATTGCCTCATGCAACAGTTTTTGTAGAACTTTTTATTAAATGACTTCCAAAAACTCATTTCCTTACTACCTTTGGGGAGGAAGGTGTCTAAACGCCTAACAAAAAGATAAATTTCAGCCTTGTTCTTTCTAGCTCTGATGATGAAAAATGAGTTCTTCAAAAAATCAGCAAGGTGTGGAGTTGAAGTATTTGCTGAAATAAGCACTGTTCTAATCTTTACCATAGCCAAATCTTTCATCATAGTAAACTAGGCCTTTACCTGAATTCATACTTCAAGTGAAAATGAATGTGTCTTTTTAATTCTTAGCATTGTAAAGGGATTCATGACCTAAAGTAAAATAACTCCCGCTGCTGGTACCCAATTATGGAAATTGTACCAAAAGAAATGTAATTTGAGCAGAAACAAAATGGTCATATAACAGCCCCAAATCCAAAATGTATGCCAAAACAACTTCACAGTACTCTACAAAACATTACCAAAGACTTTCTTGGCAATGACCTTGTAGCCATGAAGATAATGTCATCCTTAAATAGGTGCATTGTATAGACAAACAAAGTAGTCCTACTTTAACTCAAAATGAATTTTAATAAATCATATTAGGCTCATATGCCAATATATTTTGCGAAAATTTTGCAATTGTAATTGATGAGTAAAATATTGGCAATCTGCAGATTGGATTTTTTCCAGAAAGTTTATGTTTCTATAGAGAAAGATCCTTGAGGATATTTTTGGTAGTACTCTTATAATGCAGGACTGCTGGAGAGTTGGGAACATTGATGATTGGTGAATTGATGCTCTAGCTATTTTCTTCCCAATTCAATTTCTTCCACATCTCTAGGGAAATCAGAGAATCTAGTATGTGATTCCTTTCACTGGTGAATATTTTTTTTAACGTATTAGATGAGTAATGACAAAGAAATCTGTCATTTCTTTTGACTACTTTGTAATCAAGCATGATTCTAGGCTACCTATATAAAACTCAAAACAAAACTTATTTAAAATTTAAGTTATACAGGTATTGACAGTATCAAGAGCAATGACTGATATTTAAGAAGATACTTCAGACTCACAAGTCAGTGAATGAGAAACTATTATCCTGTTCAATTTTCTTTATATCCTTTTTCATTCTTGAAATGGTATTGTTTATTTATTTGTTATTTTTCATTGTATTTCCCTCTCCCAACTATAACATCAGCTCCAAGAGCATAGGGAGGTTGTCCTTTTATCTGCTGTGTCCTATGTACAGTTAACATTTCCAGTCAATACTTATTATGTTAATGAATACAATAGAACTAAACAGCTATTAATTAACATCATAAAGAGACTATCTTGGCAATTAAACTATTTCATATGATAAAACTATCATAGCTTAAATAGAATCCCCCTAAAAGATGCCTCCATGTCCTAATCTCTAATACCTGTGACTGTCGCTTGATTTAGAAATAAGTCTTTGTAAGTGTAATTATATTAGAGATCTCAGGATGAGATAGATCATTCTGGATTTAAGAAGAACCCGAAGGATAAGGAAAGAACAGAGAGTTGTGAGACACAGAGCCATATGGGAGAAGACTGAGGCAGTGATTGACGTGACGTGTCCCCATGCCCAGGAGCACCAAAGACTCCCGACAGCCACTACATGTGGGATCTGGGAGACAGACATGGGATGGATTCTCCTCAGAGTGTCCAGAAGAAACTAACTTTGCCAGCAACTCCATTTTAGAATTCTGAGCTCCAGAATTAGGAAAAAGAATAAAGTTCAGTTGTTTCAAGCCACCACATTGGTGGTAATTTGTTGCATCAGTCCTAGGAAAATCGTACAGAAGCAAACTAAAATCATCATTATTTAACTAATTCTGTCTTATTAAGGCAGAAAAGGAAAGAAAGACAAGATCATTACTGGCCGTTCATCAGTGTGTGATGGAAAGGGATGACATCAGCAACATTCACTAGCAACCTTTCCCAGGGAATAATAAGGAAAATCATATGGTAATGGAAGTAACAGTTTGGTTGGTGGATGGGTGGGAGAAACCGTATGAGCTGGTGAGACCAGACACATGCTTTCAAATCTGAGCTCTGCCACTTACCAAAGCAATCTGACTTCTCTGACTGGAAGATCAGGGTACTGGTAGTATCTACCTTCTAGTAGAGGTAGCGGGGATTAATATTATCATGCAATTAATTGTTGTGAAGATTAATGCAAGTAACACATTTCAGCAGTGTCTGAAATAAGTTGCTCAGGAAGTGCTAGAGATTATTCATAGCCTCTTGATCACAGTATAAGAGAGCACAAGTTATACAAATAGGGCATAAGGTTAACATTGGTTGAAGATGGCACGGAGGACACACCCAGAAATGTGCTTAAGACTGTAAAACATTTCCAAATTGAAACAACAGGTTTAAAGTCCTATGGTTAAGATGTTTGCTCCCTTTTTTCCCTCGTGCTTTCTGTAGCGTTTCTTTCTGACTGACAGAAAAGTTCTCCTCAACCGTTTTTATTCATATCGCTCCATCTACATCCTAACCCTCTAGGAAAAGGAAGGATAGGAGCAAGGAAAGTGTAGAAACCACAGTTCCCACCTCTCCTCCGCGCTAATGGCAGAGATCAAGAGCATTCAGTTTGGAGCTTGAAGGCACATTAAAAACCATCTGGTTTAACTTCCTTGTTTACAGATGTCCAGAGAATTTAGGAAACTCATCCAAGGTTACTAGGCTGTTTGGGGCAAAGAACTTGCACCTCTTATTAACCGCTATCTACTTACATGCTAGCATGGTCTGGCAGGGAACAGATAAACAAAGGAATAATTGATGAGCTGGTTGATGGAATCACTCTGGTTTTGCAGTTCCATTTCTCATTATGCATGGTAATATAGTGAAGACAAATAGAGTAGATCCTGGATCATAGACCACCTCCTTAAGGTGGCCTGATCTTCATAGACCAGACATGCACCATGTGTACGTATCAGTACAGCAGGCCTAGTTCCTTATGATGACCACCTCTGTACGTTGACCAGTTTGTTACAGTGCCTTGGGTGGTCAGCTTACAAAGGTTCTACTGTATATTGATTTACGTTCATACCAACCTGAAATACATAATTTTGATTATTTTATTTAGGAAAGATGAGCACTAATTTTGCTGGGAATAGGTCCTGCTTCACCACAGTCTATGCAGATAGTAAAGATGATTTTACAGACCTAGAGCCACTCAGCATAACTAAGGTATTATAATGTTTCTTCTCTCTCTTATTCCTATTTTGAAAGATTTCTCTCAAGGAGGTATTAATGGAGTATCAGCTATTTCCAAAAATCTCAGAACTTCTTTTTATTCCATCTGCAAGACAGATGTGGCCATCTCTTCTTTCTTTCAAAGGGAATCCGCCTGTGTCCATATCCCAGAAAGTGAATTTGGGAGGTTGGAGGGTATGTGAGGTGGTAGGAGAGTCAGCCAAAATGAGTAATTTCAAGTCATTTGATATTTTTATTCTGTATAAATGTGGTGGCCAAGACCTAAACAGCCCTGGCTCTCTCCAACATACAGTTTTTCCATCACTTCTCCCCGGCTGAAACTTTGACCTAAGAGCATCACTCACAAGGTTGTTTATCATTGAGAGTTTAACACCCCACAGAGGAGCTCTGATTCTGGACCCTCCTAAAGGATGTTAAGGAAAATGAGGAAGTTTTACCATATTAAGTTTAAAATGCATAATATTGTTCTTTACCACCTTATCTGACAATTGCTTCACTGTTAAACACATCACCAGTTTGTAATAATATCCTATAAATAGATTCCTTCAACCCAAGGATTCAAGTTGGATGGATGAGGAAAAGCATGGGTATCTATGGGGAAAAAATGATTACTACTTAAAATACATAAAAACCAAAGGATTTTTCTCTTAATGTTGTATTCTTCTTAATTTACTACAAAGAAGACAACATCTTGACTTTGAACCAATGGGCGTTTTGGATCCAGATATCAGAAATATCAGGCCATTTGTCAGGAGAAGGTTATGAAGAAGCATTAAACTATCACAGTAAAGGCCTTGTAGAACTGAGATTATTGTCCTTGTAGCAAGAGCCGCTTTATGGCACACAGCATTTCTTCATGCTGATTTGATTTGTTAATATTATTCCTTCGTTTTTAACTTAAGACATTTCATAAGGGTTTTTGTTTTAATTTAAAAAGATAAGATAATCGGATTCCAAATGGTGTGCAGGTCACAACCTTTAACTTGCTTCCCAGAGACAGCTGTTGCTGTATCTAACTTGCTCAGCCAAAAGAGACAGAAAGCAAGACTTTAAAATAAGCTGAAGCTTCTTCAGAACATGGGCATCACCATCAGCTGCGAAGCTTGTCACAAAACCAAGAACTCTTAGTTCCCCATTCTTAGACTTGGGTTTTCCTTTCTGTGTGAGTAGAACTTTATAATCAGCAGAATGTGTGGTTTTAAAACATCCTCCCACTTGTTAATGACTGTGTTCATGGCCTCATTAATGTTCTCCTACTTGGCTCCAGTTTACACCAAGACTGACTTATTTGTGAATTTCTGGCCAGAAGTCTTCTTTTTGTGACCACTAGAGAGTTTCATTTTGATAAAGTTTACCTGTATCCTCCTTAGGCCTATGAGCTCACAAAAGAGACTTTGTCTCCAATTTTAACTTCTTCTCGGCTTTGTTGTGTTTTCCCTTCACGTCCCCCACCAACAGCTAATTTATTTTCTACAAGAGTTACTTTGCCCCTCTCTTTCTTTCTTTGTCACCTCTGGAACAGCTCTTTAAAATAATAAGCCTAAAGAAAAACCTAACAAAGAACAATGTTCTTTTTTAAAATAAAGACTAAGCCCAAAGCCTAGAAAGAGTAACATTGATTACAGATTTGTTTGTGCTGTTTTTCTCAAAGAACTGGTTTGGAGCATTCTGGATTGCAGGTCAACCTCATAATACATGTCAACTTCCTACAAGAGTGAAATATTTAGTCCTACTGTCAAAACATGTGAACGCTGAGATGGCCACAGTTCTAATTTATAGACCTATTTCTTCATTTCAGGTTGACTTTAAAAGAACATTTAAGTAGTTGGTTAGTATGAAAAAATGTAGGTAATACTGAATATTTTAAACAAAATGGATTTAAAAGATTAATCATATCTCAAAACATCTGTGAAATTAATACTTAAGTAAGTGTCTTAACTTCTGAGACCTTCAGTTCTTATTTGTAAAATGAATGGCTTGGAGTACCTTATCCCTAAGGTTCATTCTAATCTTATTCATTTATATTTCAGAATATTACAGAGTTACAAATGTTTTGCTTACTAAGAATAGCTTTTGTACAGTTTGTGAATTTACCCCTTCTACCTGTTTGCTTACCCTTGTGTTTTACTAAAAAGTTTGCAATGGGTGTTGATTGATAAGTTCCAATTTAGTGGTGAGCACATGTGGTGCTGATACAGGACAGGTGGCACCCCAGCCAGCTCAGCTGAGCTGGGCTGGAGGACCAGCCATCTCCACCTTAGAGGTGTTGGTGCAGCGGCAGCCGGCAGAGGAACCAGCAGGCTGAAGCATAGGCAAGGAGGGGGAACCTCCTCCCCCCCCACCCCCCGCCAGGCTCCAGTAGCCAAAGGGATCCGACAATGCTGGGGAGACACCGGCACCTTGGTGTCTCCTTCCCTTTACACTTATGACTAAATACCAACTCCCCTGTCCTATGCCTAGGTCAATTTCATGTAAGTTTCCTAGGCCTCAGTTTTGTGAATGGATTGTGTCCATTCGTTAGTTACATTCATTCACCGTGCCCCAGCAGAAGGAACTACTTCCATTCCTTAGTACATTCAGTCACCTTGCCCCAGTGGAAGAGACTGTGTCCATTCATTTCCTGGCCTCAACCCACGCACCTATATATACCGCTAAACAGAGAGAGACGGAGGAGAGAGAAACAGAGAGAGCTTTTCTCTCCTGACTTGGGTTTTCTCTCCCTACTAGAAACTTTGGTGCTTTTGTATTCTTTTTCTGTAAATAAATTCTGTCTTGCCACTGATCTGTGGTCTGAGGATTTATTCTTCAAATCACCAAGACCGAGAACCTGAAAGTCTGGTTATCAGTGCTTTCCTTTAAATGAAGTATTATAAGAATGGTCTCCAGGTCCATCCAGATTGCTACAAAGGTGTTAGATTTATTTCACGACTGTTTTTTTATGGCTGAGCACTGACATACATTTTATTAATACACTCATGTACTGATGGGCACACGGGTTGGTTCCACATTTTTGTGCCTGTGAATGGTGCAGCTATAAACATAAAATATACCTGTCTTTTTCACAGATGCCTCCCCCA
>CAUYQV010029692.1:0-18784 GCA_963574575.1 Galagoides demidoff | reverse complement strand
CTGTGGCTCAAGTGGCTAAGGCACCAGCCATGTACACCCAAGGTGGCGGGTTCAAATCCAGCCCGGGCCGCCAAACAACAATGACAGCTGCAACCAAAAAATAGCCAGGCATTGTGGTGGGCACCTGTGGTCCCAGCTACTTGGGAGGCTGAGGCAGGAGACTCGCTTGAGCCCAGGAGCTGGAGGTTGCTGTGAGCTGAGATGCCATGGCACTCTACCCAGGGGGACAGCTTGAGGCTCCTGTCTCAAAAAAAAAAAAAAAAAAAGACAAGTTAATTTTTATGATTCTGTTTTACTTGTTCTCCAGACTCAGGAGCTGTCCCGTGTTACTCTGATCTGCTTGCTGTGAGGTGCGCAGTGTTTCTGTGGCTTTTCGCTGCCTCACTTTCCAGCAAGGTGACCCCACTTCACACCACTTCTATTCTTACAGACGTTGCTGTTGTCTCATAGAGTTTATCTTAAATATATTAAAATTTATTTGTTTAAAAAATTACTTTAAGAAATTTAATGATATTTAAATAATTATCTGGATTTAATCGTATATTTGCCCCTATAATTATTCTTTATCATGACCCTGTTTTTGTGAAGCACCGAATTTCTACAAACTGTTGCAGATGAATTTCTTCAGCTTTTGTATATCTGAAAAAGTATTTTTTTCTGTTATTCATGAAATATATTCTCTATTAATATAACTCTTAACTGAAAGCTTACCCTTCTTTCCGTAATTTAAAGGTGTGCTCTAGCATCCTCCGACTTGCAGTACGCGGGAAGGTTGCTGTCGTCTTTATCTTTCTTGTCCCATATGTAACTTCTCTTCATTCCTGGGCTTCTTGTGAAAATTTCTAGTTATTGCTGGTGTTGAGAAGTTTGATTAAAGTATAATTTGATGTGTTTTCTTCTTATTTATTGTGCCATGGCTGCATGGGGGAGTCTCAGATCTGTGGTGTTTATCATTTACATTAAATTAGAAAGTTTCAGGCCATTATATTTAAATTTTCTATCTCTTTCAGCATCTCCAATCACACAGACATTAGGCTCTTGAACACTGTGCCTCAGGTCCCTGGTGCTCAGTTACTTTTGTTCTTTTTTATCTCTCTGTTTTTCAACTTGATAATTTTTATCAATGTCTTTAAATTTCTAACCTCACCTTCTGCATGTCTAATCTACTGTTAATTCATCCAGTGTCTTTTATTCCCTAGATATAGTTTCAGGTTTAGAAGTCTGTTTGGGGTCTTTTTAATAACTTACAAGTCTCTGACTTATTGACGGTATGCATTGGAGTTATAATAACTGATTTCATATCCTTCTCCACTAATTCTAATGTTCTATCAATTCATTCTATCTAACGTTTTCTGGTTTTCATTTCCTTTTCCTTATTTCTCTCTCTGATAATGATTTACTGAATTCTAAATATTGTTACTTTTACCCTATGCTGTGCTGGATATATCATAATTCCTATCAATATTTGGAGGTTTTATGCTTGGACACAGTTAAGTTAATGAAATGAGTCTGATCCTTTCATACATTGAATTTTAAGATTATTTAGGTGAGACCACAGCTGAGTAACTGTAGGCCTTACTTTTCCCTATTACTAAGGCAAGATCTTTCTGAGCACTCCAACCAAAGCCCCAAGAAACATGAGCTTTTCTGATCTGGCTGGTGGGAAGGGACAATGTCCCTGGCTCTGTGAACACTGGAAATGATTTCCTTCAGCATTGTCCGTGCGAGCCAGTGCTTTTCAAGCTTTTTGATCTCACAGCACACTTGAACCTGTAGCTAAACTTCCATGGCACACTTGAATTATGTTTATCAGAAAAAGAGTAAAAAAAGAATATACTTACTGTGCTTTGGACTTCTTTTGAAAATAATTTTATTAATGATCTTCAAAACTTTTCACCCTCTCGTGGCCCTCCAGCTGAGATGAGGCCACAGATGGAGCCCTTCCCATGCCGGTGGGACACTCTTCTCTTGTACACCCCAAAACCTGGCTGAGCTTTCGAGGCTAACTCCCCTCGGACTTGTCAGATTTCTTGAGCTCTACTCTGCATCTTTCTCCTTCTGTTAAAATGTCCGCTAAACTGACATCATTAACTTTAATTGGCATCTCAGCTCCATTTCTCCAACTTGGGAAGCTTCACAGCTTTTGCTGTTTCTCCCTTCCTTGTACCACGATGTGAGACTCACAAGACAGCAGGCCTGGACCACAGCAGCCATCCGCAGGCGTCTTCCTTCAGAGCCTGGTGTTCCATGTCTTGAAAATATTTTTCTATAATACTTTCTTTTTTTTTTTTTTTAAGTAAGGAGTGACAGTAAATTCAATCCTTGGGCATTCCATTATCTCTGGCTTTTGTGGTTTCATGTGACTAGACAGCTGTTACTCTTTCTGCTAAATGAAGCCTATCTGTAGTCTCCACCTGCTTTAAAGCTTCTGTGCCACTTTGGGGTTTGCTTCTCTGGGACACGTGATTTAGTCTTAGATATCATGATTTTTGAACAGTATGCTGGTCATTGAGTATGATAATAAAGCTACGTATCAAAATCAGCTAAGAGAAGGGATGACCATTCTGACCAAATTTACCTAGAATGGAGCTAAGTTGCTTTCAGGAGCATGAGCCCCATCCTGTGTCAATCACAGGCTTGTTGTCTGTGCCAGAAGTTTTGACCTGTGCACTAAATAAATGTGTGCTTTCTCACTCTGTATTTTTTTATTTAAGATACTCATTTTTCACACTGCCCATTATTTAACCCAAGACTTCTAGAGTAGTTTGTCAGGGGACAGCCAGCTGAATGTTGGGAACTTAATAAACACCCGGATCTGTCCTAACAATTTGCATGGCTCTTA
This sequence comes from Galagoides demidoff, assembly GCA_963574575.1. Classification (NCBI taxonomy): domain Eukaryota; kingdom Metazoa; phylum Chordata; class Mammalia; order Primates; family Galagidae; genus Galagoides; species Galagoides demidoff. The sequence goes on along the minus strand of CAUYQV010029692.1, from coordinate 15,942 downwards.
AAGTCATGATTAGTTTTTGCTCCTCCAGGAGAATCTCTTTGTCCATTAGAAGCCCAGTATTTCTTCTGGCTTCTCTTACAGTCGGTATAAAGCCCCAGCAAGAGAGATAGCTACTGATTTCTATTCAGTTGAAAAGAACACTTCACATTCTGAAATTTTTTTTTATGCTCTTCTGATGCCTCACATCTCCAAAGTCATAAATATACATACACATGATGATTTTGAAAAACTATTTGATTTTTCTAGTTGTCAATTCAGAGTGAGACTGTGGCCTTCTACATACTAATTGGAAGCAGAATTATAGCTTTGCTATTTCATGTTAAAAGATGTACTAGCCTACTGAATCTTTATGTTATATTTAACTTAAATATGTTTCTACTTTATCCTGCTTTCTTTTTTTCTGTGATTCTTTTTGGCTGATATTTAGCAATTTATATTTGTCAACTTACCTTCTTGTTTGAAAATTTCTGTTTACCTTCTGTGAAAGCAATTATTTAAAAAAAAAAAAAACCTAACAAGAGATTGTAGCATAAGCTGTGTTTCTTATGGGTATGAGGTTGTCTCTTCCTTCTGGGTGCTCATTAACTAAGTGTGACCAAACTCTTTTTCAATCACTTCTCGGCCTTTGGCTAAGATCAAGTGAAGACTCTTTTTCAATGCTCTATATTCTTAACAAACAGCTCCACTGTTGCCTTGTCTATATAGTAGAAGAGAGAAATGCAGTGAAAAAAAAATTTTGTTTTCCCAGTTAGTCATCCCCCAAGTACACGCGCCCCCCCCCACCCTATGCTCATTTCTTCTGAGACCACCTGCTATACCTCATTCTAGAACTACATTTAGCTCTGCAGAATTTCATTGATTATATGAGTCTTGGGTACAATTTTCTCAGACAATGAAATTTTTGGATTAAATAAATATTTGTAAAATATACTTTCTCCTACTAACACTTTCTCTTTTCATCTGCTGCCATTGCTACTATAGATTCGTTTCCTCCAAATACACACTCCTCCACACACATACATAACTTTCAAGGATTTGAAGAAGAGAAGATGTATATATGGGCCTTATCTGTTGTATTAATGATGTTGGAGAGAGTGTTAATATATAGTAAATACTCACTGCTTATATTGGCATCCACTTATATTTATATATACCTAGGCCAAAATACATTTATAGGCAATAGTATATAAACTATATATATATAATCTTCTACCAAATACATAGATGGACTCTCACTATATCTGTTTGTTACACAGGTAGATATTAAACACCAGTATACATGTATGAAGAAAAAAATCCACTTTGGTTATATTTACACTGTGGCTGTATAATCAGTACAGAAGTAAAAGCAAATTAAATGTTTGCTTCTAAAACCAAAAATCAAATCTAATTATTTGACTTCTGAATATTATTTTGATTAAACAGCTAGAGTCCCCATCCCATGTAAACAACAAAGACAGTCATTTTTCTTAACTTACAGAAATTATAAAACATAACATTATTGGAAGGCCCTGGGTCATTTTTCAGTTAATTTTTCCTTTATTTATTAATATCAACTATATAGTCTAAACATATTTTATTAAATGTTATAAAGAAATTATTTAATTTTTTAAATTATTAAATTTTATCAGTACTCTTGCAATGTTTATTGTATGTTTAAATCTGTTACTTTTATATAATTCCTGAACAATTTTTTTATACATAGTTGTTTTCACACTACTTACATATTATTATGTCATTTTATTATCATTTGAGACCTATGATATACTTAGCATTTTTGATGGCATCATGACATTCTACTGAATATATACCACTATTTATGACTTGGGCACTTATCTCCATAATTTGTAATTGTAGAAAAGTGAAATGACCTCATGAATTTGAGTCCTTTGTTCTATACATCCTCCCTGTTCTTAATATGTGCCAAGTTCTTTAATAATCACTGGGTACTGTAGCAGAAGGAAAGCTACAGCTAAACTCTGATGGAGTTTACAGTTTTTGAAGAGAGACACATAAGAGAGAAAATGATCAGATCTATCAGGTGTAGAGCATAAATGTCTTAATCCTGTAATTAGGTAAAGGTGGAGAAGGCTATGTTGCTTAGTAGAATGTAAGCATTCCAATTTATATAAATAATCAACACATTGAATCCTATAATGGTATATATGTATTTATGATCCATGTACAAATGAATTAATGAAAAAAAGAGAGAGAGAGAAAATGAAAGTTCTAAGAATGAGTAGATGCCAGTTAGGATAATAGGAGAAGGAATGTGGAGAAGAAAAGAAACAGCTAAAAAAGCAGCTATCAAGTAAGGAACCTGAGCCAAGACAGAGCTCATATGAACTGAAAATAGAAAATAGTTACCACTGCATGAGAGGCTGAGAGCTGAGAGAAAGCCAAGGACAGATGGACAGACAAGGTCAAAGTCATGGTAAGGAAAGTTGAGATAATTTCACTAAGATAAATTTTTTATGATTGAATTATTGAGAAAAGTAATGAGTGTTCTTTTTTTCCTCTTCTGACCAAATAAAAAATAAAGAATTTGGAATCCACTTGCTTTGCTGCATTCTGTTTAACTGATGTCTGTGGCAACCACACTGATTCTCTTCATTTAACAAACTAATATTTATATGACAGTCACTATAGTAGCACTTTCCCAGTCCAATTGTTTTCATCACATAAACACTAACTATTCAATCATCTTCCTTGTTAAATATATTTTTATCTCCCACAATATGGAAGGCATTATGTGAGATGCCATAGTGAGCCCAAGGCACTGTTTCCTTCCCTCATGGGGCCAGCAGTTGGCAGATGAGATGGCTAACAATAAAATTGTCACTCAGATAAAAGTACAGTTATACTCTTAAAAAGTGTCAGACCAGCCAGGATGATTCAAAGTGGTAGAATTTCATATCAAACTGAGGAAAACCCCTGCTTATAATGTACAGGGGTTCCTCTGTGGACACATAACAATGAGTTAATGCAGGAGAATTGGATAGGGTCCCTGAAAGAGAGATGAGGGAACAGAATCACAGCAAGTGAGAAAGACCTAAGGGACAGAAGGTGGAAAATACAGGTGGTTGATGCAAAAGAGAACATGGTGACAGGCGAGGTCAAACAGAGTAGCACCAGATTGTATCCCAAGGACAGTGTCCAATTGCCAGATGTTGTAAGAGGGTGGTGGTAGATAATCATGATATAATGGGGTAAGTAACATGAGTAGAAATGCATTTTGAAAAAAAATCCAGAAAGGCCTTTAGGTTATAGTGAGTGGGGATGAGTAGGTGACAGAGGGTCAGCGATGTCATTTTGGAAGATTCTGCAGAAGCACATGGAAGAGATGAGGCCACCGAGGAGAGGGATGGTGGTGATACTGGAAAAGTGGCACCCCAGCCAGCTGAGCCGAGTAGGGCCTGGGGAGGGGACCTGCCACCTTGTCTTGGTGACAGCAGCTGGCAAAAAAACCGGCAGGTGGGAGCAAGCAGGGGAGCTTTCTTCCCCCAGAGGTTCCAGTAGAGCGGCGCTTGAGGACCTGCCAATCAAGGGAAAACACTGGTGCCCATCCCTGATTGGTCCATTTTCAATCCTGCTCCTGATTGGTCCATTTTATAGACCAATCACAGCTAAGCTATTACACCTATATAAGGCCCCTGAGCAGAGCGCCTGGAGCAGATTGTGACAGACCTTCGAGGAAGATAGAGCAGAAGAACAAGACCAGCAGACTTTCCAGGAAGAAGGAGCCGGAGCTGTGGGACTTCTACTGCTGATCCTGCTCTACAAAGAGGCTTTGCCCTTTGCTGATCTTGCCCTGCAAAGAGGCTTGCAAGAGCTGTAACTGTAACACTTCTGCTGCTGATCCTGCCCTGCAAAGAGGCCTGGTCCTTTGCAAGAGCTGTAACTGTAACACTTCTGCTGCTGATCCTGCCCTGCAAAGAGGTTTGGTCCTTTGCTGATCCTGCCCTGCAAAGAGGCTTGGTCCTTTGTAAGAGTTGTTTTCACAAGAGTTGTAACACTTGCATCCTGCCCTGCAAGGAGGTTTGGTTCTTTGAGTTGTAAATAAAACCACTGTTCATTCTGTGGTCTGTCGATTCGTCAAGACCAAGAGCCTGGAAATCCAGTGTTAGAAATCCGGTATCATAAGTATATACTGAACAAGTTAGTGTCACCTCCAGGGAAACTGTGCAGCTTGCTTAATATTCCCTCACCATGTAGAGAACGTATGAATCTGGGCTGCTATGGTGGCTCACACCTGTGATTCTAGCACCCAGGGAGGCCGAGGTTGGAGGATCCCTTGAACTGAGGAGTTCAAGACTAGCCTGAGCAAGTGAGACCTGTCTGTACTAAAAATTGAAAAACTAACCGGTGTGGTGGTGAGCACCTGTACTTCCAGTTACTTGGGAAGTTAAAGTAAGAGGATCGCTGAAACCCAAGAGTGTTAGGTCGCTGTGAGCTAGGATGATGCCACAGCACACTAGTCTGGGCAACAGAGAGACCCTGTCTCAGAAAAGGAAAAAGAACCATATTTATGTATGAATCAGCATTTTAAGCATAATTTGCTCACAAGGAAAAGGAACCTCCTGAAGCTTTCTGTAGGTGGCTGAAGACAGAGTCTCAGGAAATCCAGGCTGAGAAGCAGCAACTAGGGATGCCTGGCAGGAGCGGAGGAAGACCCGGCTTTTCCTCCTCTGCCCTGTGCGCTCCTGTTTTGTTGCTCCCTGCAGGACGCTGCCTTCTCCCTGCTCAGCTCCTCTCTATCTCCGTCACCAGTACAGAAGCCCCGAGTGACCTCTCGGGGTAGTATCAGGTGCAAACTGCTGAGCACCAATCCCAGGTTCTCAGGAGAGAGGTTCTGACTCCCTGTGAACCATGTGTTTGCTGACAGTCCACGTAATTGTGGGCAAAAGAGACCACGGGAGTGGAATGTTCTTGGCGAGGGAATTGCAGGGGTGAGAGGAAATGACTTCTTAGAATTCACACAGACAGTGACATGGCCACTAGAATGTGTCATCTGCTCCTCCCACCAGTATGGGACTGTCATGAGTCAGTCAGACTGTGCTGGGAATTCAAGGATGACCAGTAATCCCCACTCCCTGCCCTTAAGGAGGTCAGACTTCAGAAGACAAGATGGAAGAACAAAAGAAATTCTTTAAAGATGGTAAAACAGAAGTGTGAATAAAGTCATTCAGGATTCCAGGGAGGTGATGACTAATTTCAGAGAGGGGACAGAAGCAGAACGATCTGGATGAATGAGTATTGAAACTCACAGAGCAAAAAGAAGTTACCTTACATGTATCAAAATTGGGGATTTAGGCTCGGCGCCTGTGGCTCATGTGGCTAAGGCGCCAGCCACATACACCTAAGGTGGTGGGTTCGAATCCAGCCCGGGCCTGCCAAACAACAACGAGGGCTGCAACCAAAAACAAAATTGGGGATTGATCTTCTATGAATGGGGCAATGGGTAGAGTTAACACGCATGGAACATCTACAAGCCATCTGTGATACGTAAAAGTGACAAGGATCGAATGCAAACCAGTAAAATGACGGGGTCTCCGGTGGAAAACGGGCAAATTTTATGAACAAGTCATGTTCATCCTGGAGGAGAAAATGAAAAGCATCAGGCCCTGGAGGAGATGGTACAACTCCAAAATGGCTTACACCAGTTAGACGCCAGCAAGCTGCCTGGTGCCCAGTACGGGCGGGGCTGTGGGGCTCTGGGGCGGGAGTGCACTCAGCAGGGCTTATCAGAGCATCCACGGGAGACTTCCATCCAGCTCAGGAGGAGGGGCACAGCACGCAGCTTGGCTGCTTGTGTGATGAATTTTGTTTTGATTCTAAAGACAATGGAGAAAGAATCAAGAGAATATTCTATTTAGACCAGTGATGTGTCCAGAACAAAACCGATAGCAGCATAGAATTAAAAAAGGAGCTGGTGGCCGAGCACGGTGGCTCGTACCTGTAATCCTTAGCACTCTGGGAGGCTGGGGAGGCTGAATTTCTTGAGCTTGGGAGTTTGAGACTAGCCTAAACAAGAGCAAGACCCCATCTCTACCAAAAAATGAAAAACTAGCCAGGTGTTGTGGCAGGCAGCTAGAGTCTCAGCTCCTCAGGAGGCTGAGGCAAGAGGATCGCTCAAGGCCAAGAGTTTGAGGTTGCTATGAACTGTGATGCCTTGGCACTCTACCTAGGGTTACAGAGTGAGACTCTGAAAAAAGAAAAAGAAAAAAAAAAGATGGGGTATGGCAGCTTAGAAAATGAATTAAGAGACAAGTATATATAAAATGACACAAAGTGACTAAAGCAGAATGCAAGTTAGTGTACAGATACTGGCTATTACACCCATATGGCAGATACATTTAATAAACATCAGAAGTGAGTATGGAGTTGAATGTACCGTGTTAACACTCACAAGGCCTTTTTTCTATATAACAGCTTGTTCATAATTTTTTTTTCTTTTTTTTGAGACAGAGTCTCAAGCTGTGACCCTGGGTTGAGTGCCATGGCATCACAGCTCACAGCACCCTCCATCTCTTGGGCTCAAGCGATCCTTTTCCCTAAAAATAGAAAAGTTTTTTCTACTTTTAGTAGAGACAGAGGAGGGAGGGTCTCACTTTTTGCCCAGGCTGGTCTCAGATTCGTGAGCTCAAGCAATCTACCCTCCTTGGCCTCCCAGAGTGCTAGGATTACAGGCATGAGCCACTGCACCCAGCCTCGTGATCTTTTTTTTATTGTACAAAATGTTATTTGGACTCCTGGAGTCTAAATATTGAGTGTTACTTAAACAGTACACAGAGGTTTAGGAATAGCGCTATTACGCTTTGAAGTCCGAAGTCTCAGTAGCCTTTGGTGATTTCTGACAGTTATTTCTTATATGACTATTATGAAAACGTCGGGCCTAGTTACACATAAAATTACTTTTTTTTTTGAGACAGAGCCTCAAGCTGTCCCCCTGGGTAGAGTGCCGTGACATCACTGCTCACAGCAACCTCCAACTCCTGGGCTCAGGCGAGTCTCCTGCCTCAGCCTCCCAAGTAGCTGGGACCACAGGCGCCCACCACAACACCTGGCTATTTTTGGTTGCAGCTGTCTTTGTTGTTTGGCTGGCAGGGGCTGGATTCAAACCCGCCACCTTAGGTGTATGTGGCTGGCGCCTTAACCACTTGAGCCACAGGCACCGAGCCTAAAATTATTTTTTAAAGACTGTAACTACTCTGAGTTTATAGGTTATGGATGACTTTTTAAAATGTGTTTTGCATTTTCTGTGGTTTCCACGATGAAGTTATACCCCCATAATTTACTGTTTTGCCAACTAAATTCTGATTGTTAATTTAGATGAATTTAGGATTTGTTTTAGGTAGTGGTGCAGTGAAACTGTAAACCTTGAAGCTGAACCTTTTTTCTCTTGTGACATTAATGGGTTGATCAGCTGGCAGCTGAGATCACTCTGGGCAGCAGAGCAGGTGAAGGAGCTGCCCCCGGACAGCAGCACGGGGACCACAGGCCCCGGCTCAGCAGGTGCTCTGCGATGCTGTCACCCACGGGAACTTACTGATCTCAAAGGCCTGAAGCTCACAGTCCAGTGAGGCTGCTGTGCTGAATGTGCACAGACTCAATTCCCTCTGCTCTTAGGGACTGTTCATTTTGGCTTCTGTAGCCTGAATATCAATTAGCTTCCATCCGCCTTCTGTATAGCCCTCCCCACCTCAGAGCGCCACCAAAGCCAGGAACACACAGTCCTTTATCTACTGGCGTCTAAGTTTTCTAACTTTGCGGTCTCCCTCTGCCTCCCTCCTGTTCTGTCTCAGTCTAGGCTCTTGTCTTTCCTCTGTACGCCCACAGTAGAAGGCTGCGCTGAGGCCTGACATGGTCCTGACCAACCGGCCCTCAGGGTAGGCTGTCCATGGGTCTTCTCCAGCTGGACTTCATAAAGGGGAGCAGGTTGGACAGTGCGTGCCCATTTAGCAATGAAATTGTCTAAAGTTAAAGGAACACATAAACATTATGTTACCTACTAGAATATTAAAAAAAAACAAAAACAGATACTTGGCACGCACCTGTACTTTATTGAAAATAACATCAGGTCAGGCATGGTGGCTCACTCTTGTAATCCTAGCACTTTGGGAGGCTGAGGAGGGTGGATTGCTTGAGTTCAGGAGTTCGAGACCAACCTGAGGAAAAGTAGACCCTGCCTCTACTAAAAATAGAAAAATCAGTGTTGTGATGGGTGTCTGTAGTCTCAGCTATTCAGGAGGCTGAGGCAGGAGGATCATTTGAGCCCAAGAATTTGAGGTTATGTAAGCTTTGATGCCTCGACACTCTACCCAGGGCTGCAAAGTGCATCTCTGTTGAGAGAGAGAGGTTGATTTATAAAGTATTCCTGGTAGCTTTCCAGCTTCCTTTTATCTTCTTGAGATCTAACTATATGTCCAAACTTTAAGTCCCCAAAGATACTCTTGTATTCTACAGCAAACTTCCTTTCTTGGCTTAAGGCAGTGGAGTAGATTTCTATTACCTGTGTAGGCAAAGTATGAAGGTTTGATCTGTTTGGATGTAGGACCGAACTCAGTCTATCTTTGTTCCATAGAAGCTGTTTGTCCTACTCTGTGGAGAAGTGAAAGCTCCATGGGAATGAAGCAAACAGCTGCCCCCACTTCCAGGCAGGGGCCGTCCGGGAAGTGTGGTCACTAAATACTGAGACCTCTTTGTCCTTGAGGTAGAGGATAATAGCTGCATTTTCCTTGACAATCAAGAGTTTTTCCTAATTTAGGATCAAGGGCTATTATAAAAGAAAAGATAGTCTTTTTGGTGTGGGAGGAAACTTGGGCTCAAAGTTAGAGGAGGCCGGGAAAGAAGTGGGAGCCGCAGAGGATTCTGAAAATGGGCTGCTTACCAGGACAGTGGGCAAAGGAGGACTTCTCGGGAGTTGTGTGTGGACACCTGGAGCTGTGTGGGAGCCACTCACTCTCTGCACAGAGCTGGAGATTTCCTTTACTTTTGCTGCTCTGCTGACTCCCCTTTGCCTAACTAACCTCCACAGACAACCACCACAACATGTTTGAAGATGTTTAATACCATTTATTCATTTATTTGAGACAGAGTCTCACTATATCGCCCTGTAAAGTGCTGTGGCATCACAGCTCACAGCAACCTCCAACTCTTGGACTTAAGTGATTCTCTTGCCTCAGCCTCCCAAGTAGCTGGGACTACAGGCGCCTGCCACAATGCCGGGCTTTTTTTTTTTTTTTTTTTTTTTTGGTTGCTGTTGTCCTTGTTTAGCTGGCCCAGGCTGGGTTTGAACCCTCCTCCCTTGGTGCGTGTGGCTGGCTCCGTAACCACTGTGCTACATGTGCTGAGCCCAATTGCTGTTTTTCAAGTCAGCCTGTGGTACTAGACGCAATCTGGCTCAGTGCTTCTAACCACTGCAGGCCGTCCACGGTGGACATGTACCACGTTTTGCTTACTCATCCCTCTGTGAGGGACAACTAGGCTATCTCCAAAACCCCACTGAGATGACCATTGCTGCAATGGATGTCCTCTCCTTTGTCTCCTGTGGGCCAGTGTGATAACTGCGCTTTTTGGGAGAGGGATTGCTGGGTTAGGCTAATACCTGATTTGCCCAAGTCCCCCCAGACAGCTGTCCAGAGTAGCTGCACCCACCCACACTCCCTGGCTGAGCCAGTGCTCTCCAGGGCCCTCCACACGGTCAGCTCTGTGTCTGTGCCGCTCCTGTCACGCTCAGGGACACGCTTTTGGTGTTCAGTTCTGTTTCCGTCATTACCACTGAAACGGAGCATTTCTTGGTGCATTAGGAGCTTTCTGGGTTTCGCCTGCTTCGTCGTGGTGGCTGCAGTTGTTTGGGTTGGCAGCTCCCATCCCTTTGCCCAGTTGGAGCTCCTAACTTTTCTTTCTTTCCCTGTGTGCTCTACATATCAGGTTAAGAAGCTACGGATGTCCTCTCCAAGCCTAATCTGCTCTTGTTTTTCCCCATGGTCTCTGAATCTCCATGCAGTTACAGAATTCAAATCGCTTGCGCCCAGAGCTGGTGCCTGTCAACTGCCCAGCGTCCAGCAGTAGCAGGAACCTCACTCTATCTGTCCTTGCCAGCTGCCCACAGGGTGAAGGGCCTGCCTGCCTTCCCTCAGGGGCCTGCTCTGTACCCTCTGGTTTTACTGCGATAGATAACTTCCAAGAACACTCCCTTCCCCTCTTCACCCCCACCCTCCCTGCCCCAACTGTAAACCTACAGGAGACTCCTGACCGTCAGTGAGGTCCTGGGGAGGAGAGCCCTGGTGTGGGCAGACAGCAAAGCCGGCTGGAGGATCTGGAGCTGCAGCAGCCTGAACACCCCTCAGGCTGACACATAAAATGCCTTGATGAAAAGAGAAACAGGCACAGAGCTGGTTTATAGTAAAAGACTGGCAGGGAAATGGTGGAGTTGGGGCAACCTGGGGTTTTCTGCGGGAAGGGCAGCTGCTAACCTATCTTGTTATCAGAGGAGGCCCTGGGGATAGGAGAAGCTCTAGCTTACATACAATTCTAGCTCAGATATTAAAGCTGCGAATAAAATGTACCATCAGATTCCAGATTCCAGACCAACGTGGCTCAGCTGGAAACAGAGACAGACCCAGCCAAATATAAGAAGCTACTGAGAACCGGTTTTATAATCGTGCCCAGTTACAACACTGCCCTCTGTACTTTGCTCCCAACTCTACAGCTGAGGTTTAAGCCTTGGAAATGTAGCCTGGCGATTGTAATGGGGTATGTGGGGGAGGGGTCTAGGGTGGGAACCTGAGCGATCAGAAAACCCAAACTCCTGGGGCCTCCTGCCATGCACTCTTGCTGAGCAGACAGACAGGGGAGGTTCCTCTGGAAACAGTGTAAGGGGATGTTTATGCAAAGGAGAGAGCCCCTTCTGCAACTGACCCAGTCCATTCTTCCTATCCACAATCTGAGACCAAAAGGTTTTAGTGGGGAGCACAGCTCAGCCTCCTCTGTCTGACCAAGGGGTAGCCCAACGCTTACTGTGCAGCTATCTGGTAAAGTTATTCATGGAGCTGCTTGGCCCAGCCAAGATGATAACATCAATGTTGGGTTTTGGCAAATAAAGTGACCAAAAATAACTACCAGGCAGCCTACTTAGGCTCCACGGAGTTATGTCACCAGAAAAAAAAGTCTGATAACTGGGTCTGTGGTTGGACTTGCCACCGTTTGTAACGTAACTATCTGAAAAAGAGAATCATACAAAAACAAGCAGACCCAAGGGATGTCGAAGGGGACTATCTAACACATCATGTGAATCTCCGAATTCAGCCACGCCTGAAGCTGCTTTTGGCCAATCTGGTACTTTTGTTTCTTGCTTGAGACAGTTTAAGTTGAACTTCCCCATTTCTATTCCTGGCATCCAAAAAACCCAGACTAATATAAGTAATATGAATATTGGAAAGGAGAGTAGAATTTTTATTAGCTACATTTATTACTGGGAAAACTCCAGAGAATGAGCTGAAAACTTAAACAAATAGGAGAAAGGGACTTTTTTTTTCCCCAATAAATGGTGTTGGGCCATCAGATCCCTACCTCACACCAACATAACTTCCAGAAAAACAAAAGGTTTGGTTCGGCGCCTGTGGCTCAAGTGGCTAAGGCACCAGCCACATACACCTGAGCTGGTGGGTTAAAATCCAGTGCAGGCCTGCCAAACAGTGACAGCTGCAACCAAAAAATATCTGGGTGTTGTGGCAGGTGCCTGTGGTCCCAGCTACTTGGCAGGCAGAGGCAAGAGAACTTGAGCTCAGGAGTTGGAGGTTGCTGTGAGCTGTGATGCCACGGCACTCTACCCAGGGTGACAGCTTGAGGCTCTGTCTCAAAAAAAAAGAAAAGAAAGAAAGAAAGAAAAATAAACAAAAGGTTTAATTAAACCATAAAAGGAAGAGAAGAAATTTTATAGACAAATTTTTATTTGATTAGTCAGTAGAAAAAGACACTTTTAGCATTTGAGGAAAAGCTAAAAACAAGCAAACAAAAAAGACAGACTTGTAAAAAAAAATTAGCCTATTTTAATAGGTAAATAATAATAAACCACAGGAGGAAAAAAAGCCTTTGAGATTAAAGGAATTTGGAGGACTATCAGGTTCAGGGCTTCCAGGGGCCAGCTCTGGGAGTAAGGAAGACAAATGATTTAATTTTGGACTCACGGATAACGCGTGAGGCCCTCTCTGGAAATGAACTAGAGGCAGATACACACGTCTACCGCCCAGGAGGGACCACAAGTTAGAGACGTTCCTCTGGGAGAATTCAGAATACAGATGATAGTTAAACCTGCCAGAGTGGGTGGGAAGGGAGGTGGTCCTCAGAACCTCGCAGAACACTGACATTTAAGGAACACAGAGGAAGAAAAACCAGGAAAGCTCTGAGCTCCTTCAGGGCAGGAGAGGTCCCAAGTCTGATGTACGTTTGTGACTCAGGTAATACCTGCCACTGTGCCAGGTACTGGATACCCAATACACACCTTTTGTATGGTCTCCATTTAAAAATTAAATTAATTAAAAAATAGGTTAATTCATGACAAAATGACTTTATTTTTCCTTTAGGTAAATACCTAGTAATGTGATTTCTGGGCCAAATGGTAGGTCTACTTTTCGTTCTTTGAGTTATCTCCATACTTCTTTCCATAGAGGTCGTACTAGTTTGCAGTCCCACCAACAGTGGCAGAGGGTTCCTGTCTCTATGTACCCTGGCTCTGTACTGCACTCAAATGTGTCTAGCAGCACAGTTCACACTCCCAAAGATGTGGACACAACCCAAGTCCCCATCAATACGTGAATGGGTTAATAAGATGTGGTATTGCCTACCATGGAGTACTACTTGCCCATAAGCAATGGTGACTTAGTATCTTTTTTAAAAACCTAGATGGAGTTGGGGACCAAAGCGAAGTTCATAAGAATGGAAAAACGATCACTGCATGTACTCAGTCCTAAACTGGAACCAGTTGATCAACACTTATCTGCACACATAGAAGCGAAACTCAGTGGAATTCCAGTAGGTGGGAGGGAGGAAGGGGATGGGCAAATTCACACCTAACGGGTACATCACACTTTCTCTGTGAAAAGCACGCTTATAACTTTGACTTAAAAGCAAATTATGTAACCACAATGTGTATACACCCATAACACTCTGAAGTAATAAAAAAATGTATCAATATAAAAAATAGGTCAATTCATATGATTCAAAACTCATTACGAGTGAAAGTGTTTTCTGGGTGCCCCTGGCCTTCAGCCACTGTGCTTCCATCTGGAATCAACAAATACCAAGACTTGCTTGTGTATCCTTGCAGAGATATTTTATGTACATGCAAGCAAATAAGAATATTATTTTCTTTCATCTTTCAAACCTACAAGTTTCAACTCTCTTTCTCCATTGACATAGTATTTTGGAGACTGGCATGTCAATAAAACTTTTTTAATGATTATAAAGTATTAAAAAGTATAAATTGAACCAGGTGAAGTGTTCACACCTGGGAAGCTGAGACAAGAGGATCATTTAACCCTAGGAATTCAAGACCAGCTTAGACAACATAGTGAGACCCTATCTCTACAGAAACAAAAGTTAGCCAGCTATGGTGGTATGTGACTGAACTCCAGCTTCTCAGGTGACTAGGGTAGGAGGATCACTTGAGCCAAGGAGTTCAAGGTTACGGTGAGCTATGATCACACCACTGCATTTCCATCCTTGGTGACACAGTAAGACCCTGTCTCTTAAAAAAAAAAAAAGTATAAATTACCTTAATTTGTTTAGCCAGAAGTTGTGTGGTAGATATATTGATATAACTCATTTACCTCTAGGTTGTTATTTTAATCAACAATGCTGGAATTTATTAATTTTATTTATTTATTTTTTTGAGACAGAGTCTCACTTTATTGCCCTTGGTAGAATGCTGTGGCATCACAGCTCACAGCAACCTCCAACTCCTTGCCTTGGCTTCCCAAGTAGCTGGGACTACAGGTGCCTGCCACAACGCCCAGCTATTTTTTTTGTTGCCGTTTGGCTGGAGACAGGTTCAAACCCTCCACCTTTGGTATATGGGGCAGGCACCCTACCCAGTGAGCCACAGGCACTGCCCGCAATGCTGGAATTTTAAAACCTTGACTTTATGTCATTTTGTGATGATGGTTTTGAAATGTGTCAACTTTACCAGGCTGAACTATGGGTCTCACAATTACCTTTCCTATAAGTTTCCTGCCAGGCTGGGGCACCGCAGACAATTTTTTTTTTTTTTTCATATGAGACTGGAGAGCAGGAGAGAAGTTGCCAAAGTGTTTTACCCTTGGAAGGTCAAGGTGGGATCCCCTGTGCTTTTGTAACCCACAGAGTTTCTGCCTGTCTGCTGGCTCCCCCCGGGAGTGTAGCTGGTCTCTACCCCTCCTAAGCTTACAACAAATCCCGCTGCTGTTTCTCATGTACCTTTACAGCTTGCTGCCTTATCTGTAGATACGTGGCCCCATTGGAACTCGTCCATATCTGTTTTCTTTTTTTTCCAATTCACCTCCTCTTACATAATGTCCATATGTTTGCCCAGAAGATCCAAGACCATTTCTTGTGAATATTCTATTTTTTTCCCATTGGTTTTAATGTACCTTCCTCGTATTATACCTTCCTGTATGCGTGTGTGTCTGTTTCTGGTGATTTATGAGTAAGATATTCTAATCTTTCCTACTGATTTGTAAGATATTATTTTATTTATTGACATTTTCAATACTGTAGAACCTCCGTAATTGGCACCTCCCTACACTGACGGCCTCCTTAAGTTGACCTAATTTATTTTTATTTATTTATTTATCTATTTTTTGCAGTTTTTGGCTGGGGCTGGGTTTGAACCCACCACCTCTGACATATGGGGCCTGTCCCCTACTCCTTGAGCCACAGGCACTGCCCCAGTTGACCTAATTTTTATGGACCGGACATGCACTAGGTGTGCACATCAGTACAGTAGGCCTAGTGAAGTGGTTCTCAACCTTCCTAATGTTGTGGCCCTTTAATACAGTTCCTGTGGGTCACAACCCACAGATTGAGAACCACTGGCCTTGTGCCTTATGGTGACCACCTCTGCATGCTGACAAGTTTATTACAGTCCCTGGGATGGTCGACTTACAGATGTTCTACTGTATTTTAAAGTATCTGGTTGATCTAATTCCACTTAATTATTCTTCTTTTTCAGAATTTTACTGGCAATTATTATTTATCTGTTTTTATATACAAAGTTTAGATTGCACTTGTATAATTTAAAATCCATCTAATAATCTTATTGAGCATGTATTACATCTATACATCCACTTAGGGAGACCTGATATCTTCATTTTTTAAATTATTTTTTATTAAATCATAACTTTGTATATTGATGCATTTATGGGGTTCAGGGTACTGCTTCGATATACAATGTGAAATTCTTACATTAAACTAAGTAACACATCCATCACAATTATACTCATTCTTAATAGTTTTGAAATGTACCATTGCATCATGCACATTAGGTGAGGTCCCCCCAAATACCCTCCCTCCTCCCGTATCCCCCTCCCCCGATATCTTTATGATACAGAGTCTTCCTAGCTAAGAACATAGCATTCTCTTTTATTTGATCAATTTTTCTTTTATGTCCAAGAGTATAAATTAAAAAGTTTATCTTTTTGGAACTGCACAT
This sequence comes from Galagoides demidoff, assembly GCA_963574575.1. Classification (NCBI taxonomy): domain Eukaryota; kingdom Metazoa; phylum Chordata; class Mammalia; order Primates; family Galagidae; genus Galagoides; species Galagoides demidoff. The sequence goes on along the minus strand of CAUYQV010029692.1, from coordinate 251 downwards.
TATCACTGAATTTATTTCTAGCTACTTTATCTTCTTTGATATACTTGAGATATGTCTTTTCTTCCAATATAGTTTCCAATGGGCTGCAATTAATATCTACTGTTTTCACTGGATTCTTTTTTTTTTTTTTTTTTTTTTTTTGAGACGGAGCCTCAAGCTATCCCCCTGGGTAGAGTGCCATGGCATCACAGCTCATAGCAACCTCCAACTCCTGGGCTCAAGCGAGTCTCCTGCCTCCGCCTCCCAAGTAG
>CAUYQV010029691.1:0-34717 GCA_963574575.1 Galagoides demidoff | reverse complement strand
AAATCAGATAGAAACTACGGCATGAAAAAGTCAAAGTCAAGCTCAACAGTACAAAGTCTAACTGTCTTAAACCTGATTTCTGGTATTACATCCAAAGTAAGGGAGCTAAAGCCGGGGAAAGTGATGCTGCCTCTGATGCCCGGATGGAACTGAGAGATTGGGAAAAATAATGAATTGAGAAAGTGAATGAAATGCACTATTTTAGGAGTCCAATTTAAAAAACTGACAAGTGAAACATGGACACGGGCATACACACCCCTCTCCTTTCAGAGACAAGGTCAAAGATTTAGTAACAAAAAATATATTTTAAACTTCTAAACATTCCACTAAGTTGTAAATGAGAACTAGGTCTGAGACTGTTCCTGCCCAATCTCGACCTGCCCTCTTCCTTCACTGGGTATCAGATCTGCTTCTAGGTCAAGGGCCTCCCCTGCCCAGTCCTTTTCCCCTCCTTTCATCTTCCACTGGCTTTGTCTGCTAATAAACACCTTGCAATTGTAACTCTGTCTCAGTGTCTCCTTTCAAATGACCCAACTAACAGCAACAATGAAACGATAACTGTTTGTCACACTGGGAAATAAATTTATTCAAATAATTAGAGATAGACATCTTTTGGTAAGTGAAATTCAGCAGATATAAGACAGGAATTGCATGATTAATCTTGGACTTTATTTTTTGTGACAAATAAGGAAAATATTAAATCTGGCAATTAATAGTTGCTGGATTTAATGCTAATGTGAAAGAAATTTTTTAATACTAAGGAAGATTCTTAAGTTAACAAAATTTTGCACTGTTTTCTCTCTTGGTAAGAGTTACATGTATTATGCATATAGGCAACTCTTTTCTTATTTGGAAAATTTTAAAATTAAAAGTCAAATGATCAGTGTTATATAGAGAATAACTAAGGACAGTGTCATAAATTGGTGTTAACACTTTGTGTCTTTTCTGAGTATTTCTCCTTTCATTAGTTAGTAACATATTACCAGGTTATCTACCAAGCTTGTGTTTGGGGAACTAAACACACACCAAGTGCTATAGAATCACAGCCTCAGTGGAAAGGTGAACATTCAGAAGCCATTTTGTCCTGTATTAATAAACATTTATCTATGAAAAGCAGATTTTCAGGTGATAGCTTATTTAAGAGGAAACAATTATCAAATCATTTTCTAATGCTATTTTAAAAGAATAGCTTCTTCATCTAAATAAACGACCTAAAAGTAAGAAAAATTCTACATCCTTAATTCAGAACCAGATGGATAGTTATGGATGCCTTGAATTTGACGGCCAAGATATTCTATATATCCACAGAATTTCTGTCTTGTTTAATGAAATCAATATCCAAAAGAGAGAAGGCAACATTATTTAAACGTGTTATATTACAGTGAAGATAAATATGAAAGTCTGAAAAGACCACTAACATATTTTCTCTGCATTATTTAAGAGTTCCATATTCTAGAGTTTATTAAAATTTGTCTCTGATCCAAATGTAGCATGCTGACCTTTTAACTTTATTTCCCTGTGGTCTGTGGACTATATAACCTTCTGTCTGGTTTTATTACTAATTTCAAGCTTTTGTTTTCATTTTATTGTTGCTGATGACTCAACATTTTATAACTTAGGTTGTTCCCTAAGAAAATTAACTGGAGTTCTTATTTCGTAAATGCCACTTTTATTTAGCAAAATTTTAACATAATTCCTGACAAAAACCTAAATGTCGCATAGTAATTATTACTGAACTAGGTGCCACCTAGTAATTATTATTGCTGGGAAATAGGCATGACCAAATGAACACCATTCTATTACACTTTCCTTCTAAATTTACATTTATAGTATCAGCAAGATGTCTGCTTTCGGTGTAACAAGTAACCTCAATCTTTTGTATTTCATCAGTTAAAGGATTCTCTAGACTCACTGAATTCAGTAGAAGAAACATTAACCTACACTTTTCCTTTCAGAAATGTATTCGAGGGGATAAACTTCAAGTAGGGTAAAAAGTTCTCATATTTTTCCGCTGTGCTCTTCAGCCAGTCCTGAGATCATCACTGTGAGGCCATCTCCTGTCTCCCCAGCTCACTGCTTCTTCTTACACCATCCTGTCAGGCTCCCTCTGAATTTTGAGTCCTGCCTGTTCTCTCTACCTGACATGCTCCCCTACGAGTCTCCACAGCTAACTCCTTCACTATTGTCAAGCTTTGGGTTAAATGTCTCATTCTGTGTATTCTATTTACCTTAACTCCTGGCTCTCCATTCTCATTACCCTGCTCTGATTTTGTTGGCCCAAAGCATTTCTGTTTTAATATTTTGTAAACTACAAGATGTTTTATAAATTTCTATATTTCATAATATTTTTATAAGATTTATAAAATATAAGATGCTTGGTTTCTTTTTCACGCAAAAAGAATACAATCTCTTATTTGAGATAGGGGCAGCTATTTTTATTTGTTTGACTATTGCTGTACCTCAAGTGGTTACCTCATGTCTCACATAGCAGATATTTAATGTTTATTAAATAAATGAATTTAGAGGAATGAATTTATTATGGAAAGCTTTATGGTCGGTTCCTATATCCAGTGTAAGTGTTGACTTTTGTTATTTACTGTGACTATAATCATGGACTGGATGGATATGAGACTACCCTAAAGTAGATGGTCAAATATAATGAAACAGGAACATTAAAGAAAACCCCAAATGACTGATCAATATAATTTTGAAAGGCTTTGAAAGAATGGTGCTTGGCCATATGGATGCATGAAGGAAGGTTGTCTTTACCTGAGGAGTGGTGTGAAAAGAGAGAGAGATAGTCACAGAGAGTGACAGAGTTAGCAGGCATTCATCCCGGAGACTTCAGTGATTTGTGTTCAACGACAAAATTGAAGTGCCAGGCTATATGATTTTTTTTTAATTAAAGACAATTTTACAGAATTGAAAGGAAGGTACAGAAATGTCTTTTACAACCTTTTCTCCACATACGTGTAGCCTTGGCCATTACCAACATCTCCCACCAGAGTGGTGCATTTGTTACAAATGATAATATTCAAGCCACCATTGTAACTCAAAGTCCACAGTCTACCTCAGGGTTCACCCTGGTGTTGTTCATCTAGAGTTCTGAATAAAGGTACAACATGTATTCACTGTTATGGTATCAAATAGAACATATTCACTTCATGAAAAACCCTGTGTTCTGCCTGTTCATACTTTGCCTCTTAACTCCAACAACCATTGACACTTTTTTGTTTCACCGTAGCTTCATGATTTCCAGAATGTCACGGAGCTGGGATTATACAATATGAAGCATTTTCAGATTGGTGTGCTTCACAGGCGTTCAAACCAAGTACATTTCTTTGGATAAGTTTCGCAGTTCAGTGAGAATATGTTTTCTCCATGATGTGCTCTGCCAAAATTTGTACTCAATATTATGACAAAACTAATAGTTTTTTTTATTTAATGTTGAACATTTAAAAATACTTTATTGAATCACACTCAATGATATCATATGCTTCATCTTCAACATGATAAACTTTCAAATTTTATTTAGATTGCATATATTAAATAATTAAACCATTATTGTGATTAAGGCAATTGATTTTTCTAATTTGAAACATCGGATGAAATGGATAAATAACTAGATTATTCCACTGTTCTTCAAAACTTCTGTTAATACTTCCAGAATATTAATACTTATCTCCGAATCTTTTCTATATTTTCTGTTCATGCTACATCAAATACATACATACATATGTGTATATGCATATGTATATATATTCAAAAACTCTATAACAAAATAAATATTTTCTATTATTTAAGGTTTGGCTAGTTCCCTATTATGTTTTTCTGGAAATAGTGATGTATTATGTATGAAATGTTTTTAATTAATTTATGTCATTGTAGATGTAGGATAATTGTTCAGGTGGACTATGGCTATGCTACAAAGCTGTGAAGATGATTAAATATGTATGTTTTATCAATTTTCTTTAAAATAAATGCTTTATTTCAAGTAAATGCTTGGCTTACTGATAACTGTGCAAACAAATTGAAAAAAAAGAATCAAGATTTTGTTAAAATGTATTTCAAATGACCCCCCAAAGACACTGAAGAATTCAAGGATTAAAAAAAAAATCAGGGGGCGGCACCTGTGGCTCAAAGGAGTAGGGTACCAGCCCTATATGCTGGAGGTGGAGGGTTCAAACCCAGCCCCGGCCAAAAGGAAAATATTTAATATTCTGAACTGAGTGACAAATTGAGGCACAGGAAAATGTGTAGGATTTTCTTATAAAAAGTAATTGCTATGTGGAAACTATTTTCTAACCTAAAAGATAAGAACCCTGTTAGCCTTGTCCCATGTTGTACATGTGGGATTGTCCTCTAAGTTGTTTGCAAAAATGAAAAAGCTACCTCCATTGGGTCTGCCCCCCAACTTTCATATACTTGCTCATTCTCAAAACTTTTAATGATAAAGTTTCAGTTTTTTCAAACCCCGAACAACACTTAATATTGTTACATTTTTTAATTTTTGGAAACGTAGCACATGAAACAATATTAATCTTCATGCTAGTTTGCATTTGTCTGATTATTAATGAGTCTGGAAAATGGTTCATATTTCGGTATTAATCTTATAGTTTCATGAATTTGCTATTTAGAGTCTTTAAAAATGTCTTCATTTATTTTAGTACTTTTATTTCTGAATTGTAGAGATTCTTTACATATTTATAAATTTCCCTTATGATTTTTTGATAAACCTTGAATTCTTCAGTGTCTTTATGTACCATGAATAGTTATTTTTAATTTTTTCTATCTGTAGACTGCTATTCCTTTGTTAATACTCTCTTATTGTACAGCATAGGATCAGATTTGTCAATATTTCTGCATACATTTTGTGATTTTTCAGTTATTTTAACAGCTTTCTTCAATGCCATAAAAATAATTGCTTGTTCTTAAAGAAACATTTTGCAATTATGTGGCCTTTAATCCTTGTCAAATTGCTTTTGCTGTGATATGAACCACAAAGACACTTGTATTTCATACAGATAGCTAAATTACCAAACAATCTAAATTTCCCTTGCTGATTTTTTCCTCCAATTCATAAGTGACAAGCATTTATGAAAAATACAGAATTATAATGGTCAAAGTAATACTCAATACCATACATATGACAATTCTTTCCAACTAATGAGAGTGCAATTTAATTTCATACAAAATTGCAAGGATAATTTCTCTACAACTCAACAAATTTATGCTAAAACTAATAAGATGGAGTTCAGGCAAGTGAAGTCAAATTAATTTTGAAGAGTAAGAAGGAAAGGACTTAAGTTACTGCATACTATAAAACTATCTAAATTAAAATAAATTTGATTTCTATAGTGATAAAAAATAGATCAAAGGTGAATATTATAGTTCATAGAAACAGCACCACATATATATGGAAACTCAATCTAGAGAAAATCATAAGATTTCAGAAGCACTAAGTTGCAAGGATACAGCTAAAGTATCCTTGAAGATAAAGTATCTCTAAAGTACAGGTTACGCTAACTTTTTCTTCTTATGAAATCATATTTCCAAGAAAAATGTATTTTTAAAGTTATGTTGAATTATTTTTTATATCTTGGGGAACGGAAGGATCTTTCTTCTTCTCCTGTGTAGTTTTATGTGGTCAGGAGTTGGTAAAGTCCTGGAGTCCACGCTTTGATGCTGTGTTTCCTTTGCTTGATATTGAGAAAAAGAAACAAACCAGAGCCCTACAAGTCAGGGAAGCTTAAAACGTATCACGTACAAGGGAAAACACAGAAATAAAAGTTATGAGACAAAATTAGAATGGGATCACATGCTCTTCTGCATTTATAAACACTGGTAAAATAGCTTGAAAGCTTTTTAATGGCAAGTAAGATATAGTCAGTGATTATTGTTTATTTTCCCTAGAACAAGCCTGAAAATCCTCAAGGGCTGTGACCTGAAATTGCCCAACTGACGTCACATTTTTAACATTTAAAGTGGGCTTTCCACCACACTATTCAATATTGCTTGATTTTATTTGAAAATAGAGATTTATTTTGAATATTTTAGTGTCATTATCCTAACCAAAAACAAACAAAAATATTAGCCCTCGTCAATCTAACAAATATTTGTGTCCTGTGTAGTCCTCCAACACTGACGATCTCTTGCAGTAGAAATCATACCTGGTCCAACATTTACTGAAGAGTTGGTACTATTCAAACTATTACAACATGACTTCTCTGAGAGAGGAACCATGCCATACCCCTCTTGGTATTTCTCCCAGCAATTAGACAATGCTTTACACAAAAGAAATCTGTGATTGATGTCTAGCTATTTACCAATTAAAATAATTGCACTTAAATGTGAAATCACAGCAGAAATCTAGAAAGTTAAAAAAATTGTTCAGAATTAATTATAGAATTATAATTATGTGTCTAATTACATAGTGCATAAGCATCAATTATGAAACAACAGTTGAATCTGACTCCACATCTTCTGGGAAACAGGCAGGCCCAGGAGCTCGAGCCGGGACTGGGGCCGAGTCATTTGCATGAGCATAACACAAAGACATACATTTTTTTTTACTCTTTTGTTCTTTTTGGCTCTGCAATAATTTTATTGAATTCAATAGATCCTAAAATTAATATTTTCTTCATGGTTTGGTGGTTTAATGTTCTCAACTCAGGATATATAACAATGGTATTTTCATTTTGTTGACTTTTTCTTAGGATTTACATGAAATAATGGTGTGTATCAAAATCAATGCCTATTAGTCATGATGAAATGTGATGTTGTCTTTCAAATAAGTGGAAAAAGCAGCAGTACACTCTCTCTATTTAATAACAGAGTGATTAGTTAAAATTGCCCATAGTGTTGATGAGGGACTTTCCCCATATAGGAGTCTGCCCCCGGGGAGTTCAGAGGCAAATGATTTCCACAATCTTTAAGCTTGCTTGAAGACGCAGACATAAAACTTGTTTTATAGCGCCTTGCTTTACTACCCAGCACAAATAATGCATCATTTACAAATTGGAGGTTTGTTGCAATCTGAACAATGAGCAGATCATTGGCATCATTCTTCCAAAAACCTGAGCTCACTGAACGTCTGTGTCACATTTTGTTAATCAATGAAATATTTCAAACTTTTTCATTGTTATTACATCTGTTGCAGTGAGCTGTTATCACTGACCTTTGACACTAGTCCTGTAACCATTTTAAGGCACCACCAACTGCCCACTGTGAAATGGCAACTTAGCTGTTGAAGCTGTGTCCCGACTGCTCTGCTGACTAGTCACGTCTCACCCTCTCTCCTTCTCCTCACCTCTCTCTATTCCCAGAGACACAACCATATTGAAATTAGGTCAGTCGATAACCCCACAATTAAGTGTTCAGCAAAAAGAAGAGTCTCAAGTCACTCATTTTAAGTCAAAAACTAGAAACGACTAGGCCTAGTGAGAAAGGTGTTCCAAGGCTGAGATGGGCCACAAGCTGAGACGCTGGCTCTAAACTGTCAGTCACGTTGTTAACGGGAAGGAAAAGCTCCTGGAGGAAATTTAAGGTGCTGGTCCCGTGAGCCCACAAATGATGAGAGAGAAAAACAGCCTGTCATGGACATGGACGGAGCTTCGTGGTCTACACACATGATCAGACCACACAGCACTGCTTTCAGGTACAGCCGAATCAGAGCACGTTTCTAACTCTCATTATTAAGGCTGAGAGAGGGAAGGGAACTACAGGGAAAGAGTTTTGTGTCCCAGAGGTTGGTTCATCAGGGAAGAAGCCAGCTCAGAGCATAAGAGCAAAGGGTGAAGCCAGGGCTGATGAGAAGCTCCAGCAAGTAACCCCAATGATTGTTGAAAGTGTCTGCACTGAAGAACACAATTTTAATGTAGATATAATAGCCGTATGTTAGAAAAAGATGTCATCTAGGTCTCGAGATAAGAGTCAGTTCCTGGCATCAAAGTTTCAAAGAATAGATTTTCTCTAGTTAGGGGCTAAAGCAGCTGGTGACTCACGGTTACGGGCACCCTCGCTGACCATTCTGAACATCCCAGGGCCCTGAGGACTTGTGCTGAGTCTACCTGCCTGTGTGTTGCTGTTCACGGGGCTGCCTGATTGGTGACGCAGAGGAAAACACTGCAGACGAAATGAATAGCGTGAATGGGAGACTGAGGCTCAATCTGCACTCAGCAACTACCCGTCTTTATTGATCCTCTTATATACTCTAAAACATCAGATAAAAGTTTAAAATAGCAAAAGTTAAGAAAGCGGGCTGAAGTCATGGAAACTGCCATAAAAATTCCAGTTCAGCACAATTACTGCTGAGGAGGTATACAACTGATACAGATGAGAACATTTTGCTCAGGGCTTAACCACAAGGGCGCTAGACTGTCTGTTCTGTTTGCCCACTTCCTTAAGCTAAAACTAGTAGCTATCGTGTAAGTGTAGGGAAAGGAACAAAGTACAGTGGCCCAGGGGCTGGGCAGGTGTTCAGCCCCCAGCTATGACCCGATGTGACCTCCGGCACATTCTTTCTGTGAACGTTTCTGCTTTTCTGCAGGCCCTGGCATGTCCTCAGAGTAAGGAGATTGCATCTTAGGACCATGTTCCTCAGAGAGCACATGAGGCTGAACTGCCATGTCTGAGTGTGGGGGGCTGTACCCCCTTCACTTGTGCTCTAGAAATGGAAGAACAAAACCCAGAAGACAGCACATCTGCTTACAACTTAGTGCCCTAAATATATTTAAGCCCATTATTGAAACTGCCTGCTCGGAAATGAATAAAAAAATGAACAAATAAATGAATGAATAAATAAATAAATAAATATGACTGCTGGCAATACACCTAGTCACCCAGAAGCTCTGATGAAATGTGCTTATTGTAAAAGGAGAAGGATGTTTTCAGTCTTACTAACACATTATGTAGTCTAAACACAATATACTCCGAATACATTGTGTGGGTTCCGTTTTCTTGGCAAAATTCTGGTGCAAAGCTAGAGGAAATCAGAAAGGACAGGAAAACATCGAATCCTACTGTTTGAACAGATCGCTTTGATTTTTATGTCTTCCAATTTCTTATTCAGTTCACATGAACATATAATTCTATATAGGCTTAACCATAGTTTTTAAATATGTATGTGTATACATTACATGTATAGTGTGTATGCACATATATATATATATATAGTATTGATATTATATCCAACATTATAACTTAAGGGCTCTCATCTTCCCAACATTGTTTATGTCTATTAATTAAATTAAAATGTAATAGTCATTGTGTGAGATTGTCTTCACTCTACAGCTGAAATTTCACATTATTTGTTTGATTATTGTCTGTGTAAGCCCCTTACTGTTTGGAATGTTGTCAAATTCTATGTAAAATGTGAGGTGGTGTCAACGCCACACAACATACAGAGATGGTCAGATAGGCCACATTCTCCTCTGTCTTATTCTTGTTCAAATAAAGTCTTAGTGAACTTGATAAGCAAAGTTTTTGAAATATTTTTTGTATTTTGTTATTTTTATGTATGTCTCCACACTGATGACCAAAGTTAGGATCATTAAGGTTTAAAATTAAAATTAAGAAGGATATTAGGATTCAACAACAGAAGAAGAAGGAGAAGCAGAAGAAGAATCATCTCTTCCTTACACATTCTACTGTCCTGATCATGGAACATTCTGGAAGTACAGATATCCTTATTTTAGCTTTTCCTGGTGAAAGCTTTCATGCAATTGAGAACACGCAATTGAATAAAATCAACAGAAGTTCATTTTGGCTTAAATCTCCAGAATTTAAGTTACATCCTGAAGATAATTTAGTTATTACCTTTAAATGTTTTAGATTTTATTTCACTCCAAATTATCTATTATGAAAATTTATCTTTCTTTGAATTTGAAATATACCTGATGGTCCCGAGTAAATCTGGTAAATTTTATGAGTTTGAATATCTTAAGTCTCAAAAAAATCTCTATTTTCATATTGTGAGCAGTATCTAAGCATTCACATACTTGATTTATTTTTTAATATTTGAATACTAGATATTTTTCCAGATGTGTAAAGAATAGAAATCAACTTCAATGCTGCATCCTGTCTTAGCCCTCCCTTATAATAATTCACTCAAATAGACAGAGGGGGAGAGAGAGAGATTAAAAATCATGGGAAGAGAAAGAGAGATAATAAGTTGGTGACTTTTTCCAGCTCTCACGTTGGAACTTTCTGCTGAATACATTTGAAAGAAATCAGTTATGTCTTTGACATGACTCTGTATTACTGCCCAGAGCTTATTCTGTCCATCTCTCTAAATGCCTTATTTTTATGTGATGCCCTAATTTTCTGGTAGGAATTATCTCCCTCTAGGATATGGTAAGTCAACAGGCTTTTCATTATGTCTATTTCCAAAAAGCTTCATTTTTTTTCATCGTCACCATTGGAAAGTGTTTGAGAAATTTCTACTCCTGGTCTTTCCAGTTTTGTTAAAAATCCTTCTCCGGCCAATGTGTTTGTATCTTGATCAGTCATCTATTGTCACAGCTAAGACCTCTCCATCTTGCAGCCTTTGCTCTTATTATAAATTAAATTGACATTATTTCCCGAAACAAGAGAATAATTTAATTGGCTTGATATGACTTAATATCAGAAATAATAAAATTGTGCTGCTTTTATATATTTGAAAGCATCTGTTTCTCCACAACCTGCTAACCAGACTGTATGTTTACTTTTTGTGAGTGGTATTCGTTATGCCCAACTTATCTCACTAAAGATTTTGCCTACAAATTCTCATAAATAATCTGCGGCTTGCAGAATGCCATATATTAAAAGGACTATTAGGAAAGACAGTTTCAGAAAGCATCTTACATATCCTAGTGCGTGGTGCCTAAGCACTCACGTAGTTCATTTTTATTTCAGTGTCTCATATCCCCTCACAAGGCTGCATTGCTGCGTAACTTTCCTTAGAAAAACAATCAATGACTTTCACAAATTCAATCTAAATATGTGGAAAACTGGTAGCACCAAAGCTGGCTTGGATATCAAGGGCTACGTTTTTCTTTCTTACAAATAGACTCAAATGAGGCCCAGAAGTGTTTCTTGTGGCATCTCCCGAATGTTATTTTTTCCTCTCCAGATTGTAACCACTGTCGTGCTTCTAACACCTTTTTTGCCTCTTTTAAACATACTAGAAATGAATCGGACGCATTTCCATAGTTGTATCTTATTTCCTTTGCCGGTATAATGCTCATGAGGTTTAGACTTGTCCTGAGGCTCAGCGGAAGTCCATTCCTTTACAGAGTGAAGTCGCCTTTCCCTGTGTGAAGACAACTGTTTATTTATCCGATTGTTGATGAATAGGTGGTAGTGTCCAATTTCAATCATTCATAAAAAGTGCTGCTTTGAGCATCTTTTATATTCCTTTGTATGTTTTTTCCTGTTCGATGTCTATAGAAGAAAGTTTGTTTGAATTTGGAGGTAAGCATGGTTAGCTTTATAAGATACTGCCAAAAGTTCCCTGAAGTAGGTAGAAAACTTACAGAGCGCTCAGAAAATGTCAGGTCCTGGGATGTCACAGGGAGGACCTGTTTGGGGATTGCTGGCATCGTAAGCTGAGCTTGAGATTTGAGGGGGTATGAAAATCTGCCACACTTACTGTGTGCTAAAGAAACAGAGAAATAAAAGAGAGTGGCGGAGTAGTGAAGAAAGATGTAGAACATGACCTTCTACATGGAATGGTTCATGTGGTCAAGCTCTTCTGGGTGTCTGAAGCCTTTGCTTTCTTGTTCTTTATTCTCTGTCCTCCACGTGTTACCTTGTTCTCATTTTATTGCAGTGATTATGACCTCTGTCTCTAATTCTAAAACGTTATCAAGAAGTAGTGTGAAAATAAATTCTCAGTCAGTTATGATATACTAACAAAGCTTAACAATCATCACTGCTATTTTCATACATCAAGGAGCAATGGTGGGTTTTAAGTTTTTAGCCAACATCATAAAAATATGTGTTAAATTCTTTATACCAACATAAAGGTTGAAGGGGTGTTTTGAGAACATTAGATCCTTTATGGCCCATTTACACTTCAGAGAGTAAGTTCTACATTTCCCGTCTGACCTGTCAGTGTAATAATGATTCTGAGGAAAATGATATAATGTCTTTCCCATAAAAGGCTCTAGACGTTGAAAGAGTATCTGAATAATACAAATAAATCCTAGAGTTGTGTAGCTTAAAAACCACAGACTCAGTCAGTAGTCAGCAAACTAATTAATATCAGACTGTAGTTATCATAAATCTCAATCCACTTTTAGGAAGGCAGTGGGATCAGGAGTTACGATCCTGTGGATTCTGCTCTAGCCCCTGTTCCACCTTCTACAAAACTCTTCTTAACTGGAAGTGCCTTATGTCCAGACTACGAGAGTATTTCTATGATACAAAGAAATACACAGAGCTTGTATTTTGCTGTTGTCCTCAGCATGGCCACAAGCGACAAATTACCAGGTGTAAAATTTGTAGGAGGCTTTTCTGTCCTAAGGCACTAATTTAAAGTAACATTGTTTTATTGCTGTTCACCTCTAGAATGCCACAAAAAGTTTAAAGCACTTAATGTCGATGTAGCCTACAAGGGGTTCCATAGCAAGAGCGTCAATCGATAGTGACAAATCCCAATTCTCACCATATCAGATACAACAACAGACATTAAAGACATCTGCTTTGTGATCTATTAAGTGAATTGCCACATACAGTTGCTTGGTTCTTTTGTCAAGTTTGAGCGTTACTACACATTAAAGATAATTTACTACAAAGGTGATCATTTTAGTATGTATAAGTTGCCAAAAAAGTCATCAAAATGGATGGATTTTTAATTTATGCATGACTGAATTTTATGTCTCATCCAAATATAAATCGCTTTGAGCAAACATATTGTGCAAACCAGTCTTACATATAGAAATGCCTATAATATGCAGAAACTAGACCCAGGAGGGTAAAAGTCGGAATTAACTTGTTCCTATTCTCAATATAATTTACAGCAAATAATTTATGAATAATGTTAAGATGACAGAAAACTGTCATAAGCTAAGCAAAATATTGAAAAATATATTCTAGATTGGTATTTACAGATTATTGATACTTAGGATCAATATTTCCCAGCATCTAACATCAACAAATTTTAATGTCCTGCAACCTTCTGGCTTAATTTTTTAGTTTTAGATCTTTCTGATCTCCTATTACCCTTCTAGTGACCTCTAAATTCCTCAGTACCTTGCCGGGAAACTTGTTCCCTGACCTTGAATGTCTGCTCACTTTCTGCCTGATAGACCTAAAGCGTCATGAGGATGGCATGTGAGTTGTGTATGTGTAAGTGCGGGGGGGGCGCGGGAACCATCCTAGAGAGAGTGTTTATAGGAGGTGTGGCAAGAAAGATTCTCTGGATTCCAAAGGTCTCTTGACACATGAGACAAAGGTCTTGCTGAAGGTCAGCGTTTTGCAAAAACACAGCTGGAGACATTCTATCTGATCTTCTCCATGGTCGCCTTCAGTGTGGACCTCTGATAAGCAGACATCTTATCTGCTTATCCACTGCTCCCTGTTTTATGATAATAATCAGCACCGGGATTCGCTGAAGAGGATTCCTGCCCGGGCTCCCCAGACCCCTGGCACAGACTCTGTGCCAAGCCTCTTCATTCTTCCCGCCCAACCCCCTTCTGTGTCTGTCTGAATGATATGCATTTTTTTTCTCACATATTATCCCTTTTACTAACAGTGATTAAATGTTTGATAGATACTAGATATCTCGCAGCAGACAAGGATAAAATAGAATGCTTCTGTCTTAGGACTGCCAAATTCAACAAACAAAAATTCAAACCCACCAGTTAAGATATCTTAGATCAAAGAATCATTTTGGATCTGGGACATTTTTATGTTAAAAAAAACTATTATTTACTTAAAATTCAAATTTAATTACATTGTCCTACATTTTATCTGGCAACCTTATTGTGTTTGCAAGGTACAGGCCATTTGGATACAAAGAAAACTGTAATTGGGTTTTCCAAAAGAGTTAATGCTAAAAAAAAATTCAGGTCAAGTATTTAAGGAAGAGATACATCAGACAGCAATAGAAATTTCAGCATATGTCAGGTAGTAAAAAATATTCCAATTCTTCTAAAAGCAATATAGAATAAAAAATGTGACTACATGGAACTTTACAACATATGTACAGTCAGAGGAAGGGAGAGGAGGAAGACAGAGGGAAGATTCACAGAAAAAGAGATTTTAAAAATGCCACAGGTGCAGTGGCTCACACCTGTAAACCTAGTACTCTGAGAGGCCAAGGCAGGTGGATTGTCTGAGATAGAGCAAGACTCCGTCTGTAAAAATAGCTGAGCATTGTGGCAGATGCCTGCAGGCCCAGCTACTCAGGAGGCTGAGACAAGAGAATCCCTTGAGGCCAGTAGTTTGAGGTTGCTGTGAGCAATGATGGGACAGCACTCTACTGAGGACAACAAAGTGAAACTCGGTCTCAAAAAAAATAAAAAAGAAAAATTTGCTACATGCTACAGAGGTAAAAACCCAATAAATAAATGAATCAATAAAAACTATTTCTATGTCTAAATTTTTCTTCTTTTTTTTCTATCCCTGTCAAATTTTTAATCTTTTCCCACTTTTCAAGACTTGCTGAGATGTTAAATTGGCACATAAATAGTATGTCAATATGATACTTCAACAATGTCAGAAAATATTTAATGTTTTATCCTTATTTATGAGAACCCATGAAAAATTAACAGATTTGTAGAGACATATGTTTTCTAGGATTTTCTAATTCAACTGTTACACAAACAAATTCCTAATATGACCTGACACTGTATTTGGCTCTGGAATAGGAGAGTGAGTTACCCACTCAAGTGCCACCCTCACCGTTGGCATTTCCCTTTGTTTTTATAGAAGTCTTGCTACCTGAAAATGTATTACTGATTCCTTCAGTTGTTATGTTTGCACCACCAGAATATCAGCCCCATGAAGGTAACAGCTTTATATTAAATTCTTGCTATGCTATCAAGTCTAGAACAGTGTCTATTTCATGATAGGTATAAATAAATATTTTTGACCAAACGAATGGCTAGATAATCCCTTAAGCTTTACAGCCCAGGGGAGTCTACGGAAGCCTATGGGCCATCTGATAATGTCATTCCATGCAATAACATTGTAAATGCAGAAAATGCAGACAGCTTAAGGATCACTCAGGAGTAATCTCATAGAAGTTAATCTACATTATTGAGTTCTTATGGACTAAATCAGTCCAGGAGTGATACATTTAAAAGGGGAGAGGAGATGTCATTCCTTCTCAAGCCATACGAGAGGCATCTGTGTGATGGAACTATCAGTAGAACTAACTTTATCATCATGTAGATATCAATTATATGATCAATTATACTATATCTAATATAGTTACATTCATATTTATGTGTTTAATCAAGCTTCGTTGAATCAAGCTTTGTTATGTATTTTCAAAACTCTGGAGGCTTCCTTTTCTTTTCATTTTTTATTATTTCTCTGAATAAATTCAGGTATAAAAAGTTTCCACACAGTAGCCCTAAAGTGTAAAGTCCTAATTCTTCCCACATAAGCCATGGATAGACGTAATTATACAGGTGACTATAGTTTCTCAGACACTGAAATGAATTTACAAACAAGAGAAAGACCATTGTTTTCATGTTACTCTCAGGCTAATTTCTTGAAAACTTAGAAATTGATAGGCTCCTGATTTTTACAAATATCTGATAGCCACTAAAACCAGAAAGATAATTATGTCTGTAGAATATTACCAAACTATATCATTCAATAGATATAATTAAAAGATAAATGGGTCCTAAATCAACTTTGTTTTCTTTTACATTTTATCTTAAACTTAAATTTATTTCCATTTTATGATATAAAAAGTTAAAATTTTAGGTATTTAGCAATGCATTTTGAAAAAAAGCTCTTCCCTTAAGCCAGTTATCAGAAGCATTTCTGGAAGGCAATTATGAAAAACATTATTTCCCCACTTGCCTGAAATCCTGATCCCCTTTTCTCATAAAGTCCATTGCCATTCATTATGTCTGTACTTGAGCTCAGGTGATAATATTTTGTGTTATATTTCTTATTGCAAGGTAAATAAACTCATTAAATAAATTATAAACAAAAATAAAGTACCCTGCTAATTTTTAAAATATGTGTACCAAAATTCTGAAAAATATCATAATGAAAATGTAAAATACCTAAAAATTAATGAGACTCAAATTACTCCATATTGAAGTTAATATAATTCCAAATTATTTGTTGACACTATGTGAAATGACTGCTCTGAAAGGTCAGAGCCAATTGAATATCAGCATACGCATATGGTTCAACCTAAAAATTTATGAAGAATTATTTTTAAGAACTTAGTGTGCTGCTTCTTACAGGTATTTAGAAGAAGGACTCAACTGAAGTAGGAGATAACGTGGAAGGAGGAGGAGGTATGGAGAGCAGCTCAATCTGTGAAAACAATCAAAGACAGTTAACTAGCTAGATGACAGATAGATAGATAGATAGATAGATAGATAGATAGATAGATAGATAGATATAGATAGACAGGCAGATATAGATAGACAGATAGGTAGATAGGCAGATAGATAGATTGATAGATGATAGATAATCTCTATACCAGAATAGAATATTTAATGGCTTCAGGATTAAGAAGAACAGAACAGTGGAACATGACAGAGAGCCCATTAAACAGTTTCACAAATAGGGAAGCAATCAGTCCTGGAATGTCACTGAGGAGAGGAAAGAAACCGTAATAAGTGCTGCTGGGGCAATCAATAGGAACCAAATGTTACTGCATTGTATATTTCAAGATATGGTAAAAAAAAATTAATTTCTAGAAATTGAGTACTTGTGCAAACTTATAGAATAAAATATAGTTGAATATCTTTTTAACCTTGACGTAAATAACCATTTTTTTAATCTCTACACAGAGCACACCATGTTTAAAAGAAAAATTAAGTACTTATGTTTATCAAAAAATAAATAATACCTACATAAAAGCAAAATATGAGGCATATTCTGGGAAAGATCATTATAACCCTTTTAGCCAACAAAGAATTTAGTTTCTGAAATTAATAAAACTATTTTTTTTTTGAGACAGAGTCTCACTCTGTCACCCAGACTAGAGTGCCATAGTGCCAGCCTAGCTCATAGCAACCTCAAACTCCCAAGTTTAAGCAATCCTTTTGCTTGAGCCTCCTGAATACCTGGAACTACAGGTGCCCACCATCATGTCTGGCTAATTTTTCTTTTCTTTTTCTTTTTCTTTTTTTAAGTAAGTCATTTGTACATAGATCATAGATCATAAATACATTTATGCCATTATAGGATTCAATGTGTTGATTATTTATACAAATTAGAGTGCTTACATCCTACTAATTAACATAGCCTTCACCTCATTTACCCAATTACAGTGTTAAGACATTTGTGTTCTACACTTAATAGATCTAACCTATACTTGCAATAAGCTCCATAGGTGTGGTCTCCCTATTAACCCTCCCTCTATCGACCCACCCTCTCCCTTGCCTTCTCCATCCCCTTCCCTCCTTCATCCTGGGCTGTAGTTGTGATTCATCTTTCATATGAAAGTGTGAGTGATTATAAATTGGTATCATTGTAGTACTGAGTACATTGGATTTTTTTTTCCATTTCTGATATACTTTACTAAGAAGAATATTTTCCAGCTCCATCCATGTAAATGTAGAAGAAGTAATTTTTCTATGTCTAGTGAAGGTGGGGTCTCGCTCTTGATCAGGCTGGTCTTAAACTTTTGAGCTCAAACAATCCACCTGCTTTAGCCTCCCAGAATGCTAGGATGGTAGGCACAAACCACTGCACCCAGAAACAAAAATAATTTCTAAACATTAAAAAAATAAGATTTAAGATATTATAACACAGTAGAAAAATGAAATAACAGACTACAGTAGGCATTCTATTAAAAAAGAGGGAGACAGAAAATTAATACAAAATCCATGAATTGAATATATATGTGCAAAGATACTGAAGTTCATTAGTAAGTAGGAAAATAAAGAATAAAACCTTAATGAGCTATAGTTTATATAAATTATATTGACAAATGCCTTATATGTTTGACAAATTAGTCATTGGTTAGTAGGTATCAATCAACTCTTAAGAACTGGGTTTAGTAGTTGACATATAATCTCTGGAAAAATCTTATCTCTATTTTTCAGCATTTGTGTGTCATATTTAATATTTCCATCACTAAAATGTACTCTAAAGAATATCTTTATATATGCCCTTTATATATATGCCCAAATATTTTATATATTTGCCCATTATCAAATATCCAAAAACTTGATAATGATCAACCCCCCCCAAAAAAAATCTATGTGCACCAACATGCAAAGATCAATGAGAATAAAAACTATTGGAAAAATACCAAGTTAATAAGAGTATGTTATCATTTGTAGAAACCTCAAAATCAAGCAAAGGAAAGCAATTTGCTGTGTACATATATATGTGTGAGTGTATTTTTGGCAACCTCTGTGTGTGTGTGTATATATATATATATATATCTGGGCATACACATTTTAAGAAAGGAAAAATATTATAATATATACTACAATAAAATTATAATACATACTGATAGAAAAAGGTGAATACAACTCAGGTTGGGTGCCTGTTATGGAGTCAAACATGATCCAAGTATCACAAATTTAATACAGCTTTTTCCTTTCTTAAAATATGTATATATTTTTGGCACCTCTGTGTATGTGTGTGTATGTGTACATATATGTGTGTGTGTATATATATATATACATACATATACACATATGTCACATGTATGTGATAAAGCTGTTCAAGATTCTGATAGTGATGACAGTTTGGTGGAGATAGCACAGAGGGTGCCTGTCATTATGTAAATAGATGTCATGGCAGTGACAAAGGTCAAGTTCTTGGGCAAATTGAGTGTTGGGTTCACAGATATTTGTTTTTATCATATTTAACAAGTGTCATATAGATTGTATCTATGCTTTGTTGTGTATCCAATTTTACATGCTATTTTAAAATGGCATTATGATAATCAAGGTCCTAGCTGAAAGGGACAACACAAAAATCAGTCTAACTTGGTGGATAGTTTAATGAAATTAATAGCTACAAGATTTGAGCCGTCAAAACCCTAAGCATTAATGCAATTCCCCAACTTAGTGCTATTCTGGTACCATTGCTAGGCTTTGGGTGATGAAAGGGAGCAGTCACATCCAGGTGAATACCAGGTTGGTGGTCAGAGGAGATCTGGCAGGAGGTAAGGACCCCTACGGAAAGCATAAACCAGTCTGCAGCCACCTCATAGGAAGGGAGTCAAAGAAATAAATATCTTTAACACACTCTTCCTTCCTCCAGTCTTCTCCTTTATTGGCTGGATCCCAAAAAAGAGAAGGAACGAGGGATCTCTGTCATGTTGGCCACATAGGCTTCAACTTCCCAGAAAACAGAACAAGGTGATGAAAGAGTTTGCACCTGCAGGATCATATGGAAGATTCCAGCACAATGTCTTGCCCTTTGATATTGCCAAAGCTCAACAAATAAGCATTGGGGTGTAGAACTTTCTTTCCAAAACTCATTAGGCCTATTGAGAATGTAATTTGTATTATAATATTGTCATAATCCAATACCATATAGATATTAGCCAAGTTTCTACAGAACCTGGAGGGTATTTAGGAATGTAAACTCAGCCTTGGAATGGTTTATGCTTTCCAGCCTCCTAATTTTTGTCTTTTAAGTTTCTGTGTCTTTCTCAAAATTAAGAGGTGACTTTAAACAATTATGAAAATGAACAAACTACAGAAAAAATCTAATTAAGAAGAAAGTGACTTTTTCTAAAATAGAAACATCCTGTTGGTTCTCATAAGGTAAATTTAAACTCGCCTTGCCCCATGGCAGTCTGGAAAAATTAGATGTCTCATTTATCTTCATAAAGGCCAAATACTTCCAACAGAGTGACTGTTCTTTGTACAGAAAATTAAGCTATTATTTTAGTACTATGCTCCTGTAGTCAGTAAAGATCTTTAAAGTGACCTTAAAATTAATTTGTTGTCTTTTTGATGAACTTTTGCAGTTCCCACTTTCTGTGAAGTTTGGATTGCCTCTTAGATCTGTTGTTTCTATTTCCATAAAACCTGTATACAAGGAGGAGTGCATGTAAAGTTTAATGAGGACAACACAGGCATAAGAATTAAGACTTTGTTCTAGTTCTTACAATGAATTCGCATTGCCTGTAGGCAGTCCCTTAATTTATCTGGTGCTCAGGTCCTTGGTAAAAGGAGGAATTTGAACTAAGGTTCCTTTGAATATGAGCGCAGTAAACTTTTATAACACACACACAGGATCTGTGTTTGTGCTCAGGCTGTCCCAGCATCACTTAAAATTATTTTTCTTCTTATATCCCCTTTTCTTAAAAAATTCATTTTTACTTTTTGTTGCACTGGCTGACATTTATAGAACCACAAAACATGCAACTATAAAGTATATCCAATTACTTATAGAACGCACCTTATGTTGTTATTGTGAAGACGTGCATTTCTGAGTCTCTCTTAAGTTAGATAGGAAATTAATAAAACTATAAAGATAAATATTATCATTTACATGTTCTGTACATTTGTTACATGAATGTACATTTAGGAAAATTATCAATTCACTGTGTTCATGCATTGGAGGACTCAGATTATAGAGATGTCAAATTTGGCTTAATTGATTTGTGGACTTAACATAGTCCTAACCAGAATTCCAGCTGGGATTATTGTAAGTATAGACAAAGTGATTTTAAAACTTGACCAAAAATCAAAGAAAGTAGAGTAGCCAAAATAATTTTGTGAAAAGAAGAATCAAATTATTAAAATTAGTATTTGTTTGTGAAAAGATAGACATATGGACCAATGAGACAGAAAAGAGACGAAATAGATGTATTTACAATGGTTAAGTTTTGACAAAAGTGCGAGAGTAACTAAACAAAAAGGAATTATCTTTTAAAATGTATTTTTACAAGCAACAATATGAATCTCAACCTAAACTTCGTAGTTAATAAAGAAAGATTAAAAAATCAATCATAAGTCTAACTGTAAACTATGTGATAACTCTAAATATTTTAGCATATTTCATGAACGGGGCTTAAAGTAGAAAGCTGTTAGGCATGATGCTAAAAGCACAGTCCATAAAAGTAAATTTCATAAATTAGATTTCATTAAAATTAAAATACTTGCTCTGCAAAAGATAGTGTTGTGGTTGCCATTGTTGTTTTAGCCAGACTCAGGGCCAGATTTGAACCCACTGGCCTCAGTGTATGTGGCTGGCACCTGCCCACCAAGCTATGGGCCCTACCTGCTAAAGAGACTGTCAAGAGAATGGAAAGGGAAGCCCCTGTCTGCTGGGAAACGAGGTGAAACCACGTAGCTGAGAAGGTATTTTTATTCACAATATATAATAAACCTTTAATGCTCAACGAAAAGAAAATAGCCTAATTTAAAATGGGCAAGATATATCAATGGAAAGGCCACATGAAAATATATTCAACATTATTACCCATTAGTGAAATGCACATTTAACCATGGTGAACTATTCTCGCTCACATAGTCGACTGACAAATGCCCCTGCTGACTGAAATATGAGGCGACTGAAACTCTCGGGGGTCGCTGCGGAGAGTGCAGAGCCGTGCACCGACCCTGGGACACGGTTTGGCATTTTCTTATAAAGTGAAACATAAATGTAATATACGATCCAGCGATTTCACTTTCACGTATTGATTCAAGAGAAATGAAAACTTATATTCTCATTAAAAAGACAGATGCTTTTATATGATGACTTTATTCACAATCACCCAAAAGAGGAAATAAAGCCAACGTCCTTCAGCTGGAAACAGACTTCTATACAATGAAATTCTACTCTGTCAAAAAGGACTGAAAATTCATGACTGTCTGAGGCATGATGCTCAGTAAACAAGCCAGATTAGAAAGGTGACATCATTTTTAATTTCTTTTTTTAATAACATCTTCCAAAACAGGAAAGAATAGTGATGGAGAAAAGGTAACTTACTGGCTATGAGATGTTGAGTGAGGGGAGATTATGGATACAGCTAGTAAGTAGCAGAGTTATTTTGGGTGAAGGAACTGGTCAGTATTATAATTATCATAGCAGTTTCCTAAATTCATACTGTGTTTATAGAATTATACAAAATTTAATAGGCCGTATACAGACACAATTTGATTATATGTAGTATATGTAAATTAAAGAAATAAAATGTTAAACATTTTGACAGAGATGATAGTAAAATATTAGTTCATTTAAGTTGAAGTGGACCAGTCCATACTCCCCCATAGAGCTATAAGGTAACACTATAATAAAACAACACTTTTTAAATGTAATCTTGAAAGATTCAGACATCAAATTCCTTCCGTATAGCCCTTCGGAATGTTAAAATTCACAGAAACATGTGTAATTCTCATAACAATTAATAATGAAAATCTTTTAGATGTTTGATTTAAATTCTCAAGTTTTATCTGTCTTTATTGAAATGGCAGTTTGGAATAATGGAAAAAGGTGATGTTGTTTAAATTGGTGGAAATTCTTTAGGAACTGTTTGGTGGTACAATGGAGGGGATTTGGACTTGGGACTTAATTATAGGGACTTCCCAAAACAACATACTCAATTTTAAAATGTAAACCCTGAGGAGTTATTTATAAAGTTCAATATATAAAAGATAAAAACACTAATAATTGATCATTTATCACATAAAGAAAAGTACATATTTAAACAGCATTCAATACACATAACCATTAATTGTGAAGGCCTTTTAACGCAAGACATTAATGATCCTTCACGCCATACATATACACACACACAAGGTTACAGAGAAGACCTACCCTGTGACTATCGTTATCGTAAATACACATGCATATGACCAATGGAACCAGGAAAGAAAGAAAACAATCATGTGAGGAACTGGAATTAGAGCTCAGTTTTGTTTTTTTTTTTTCTCCGAAGTAAAAAAAAATGATTATGGTCATTTAAATAAATTAAGTAGTAAAATAATGCTATAATTTCCAGCAACTGTAAAGTACTCCACTTACAGCACCATACAGTCGGCCTCTCAAAATCTTATGCTTCTACCAATAGTACCTCTTTCCCTCATTTCCACTCACCAACCCATTTTGCAATTAGTTAGGTAAACATCATTGACCTTTCCCTGCGTGAGTTTATTAAGAAACTCCACAGATCAAGCGTATTCATTTTAAACTTCATATACTGATCTTGATTTCTCTAAAACAGAAATCTCTCCACTTCAATATTTTTCTTCATCTCTCTACTATGTGGCCTCCGTGCCTAACTTTTTTCATTCTAATTAGTTTAATGTCTCCGAGCTGGCAGAAGTAATTTACTCCCATGCAATGACCTTTCTCTAATATGTGTTCCTTATTTGTGAAACTTTCCTTATGATAATACTCAGTATTCTCCAAACTTCTTTCCAAAAGAAATGTATTGGCTTGCATTCCCACCAGCAGTGCAGAAGTATTCCCTTCTCTCCACATCTATGTACACAGTTATGATTTAATAAAAATAAAAAACCTCAGCATTTAATATCAACCCTGCTTACAGTTGATGCTGGATATAAAGTGTAATAAGATTCATTCTTCCTAAATATTCTTTTTTCTCCTTCACGAACAGCAAATTGCCGAATGGATTATAAGCTCTACTTTGGCAGGCACCTGGTTTTGTTAAACTATTTACCTGTTTCACTGGTAAAGTGAAATCTTACCAAATGTAGTGACTGACACATTTTGTAGGACAAACTAGAACCAGTGGCTACAACTCCAGCTTATCTGTGCTGTCATGTCACCTTGCAATTCCTGAAAGCCTGTACACTTGTTACCTTGTGATCTGGGGGTGATTAGGCTGCCCTTCGTAATCCTGTTCATCTTATAGTTGTTTTGTTTGCTGGAGGGATATCTTCATCCTGGAGGCAGTATCAGAGTGAAATGCTCTTTTACAGGTCAAAGAGTGAGAGTTGATAATTTTGCTTACCAGGACCTCCAAACAAGCTTTCAAATTCCATGTTATAACCTTATTTTGATGTGATGGTTTTGACTTTTTACAGAAATGTTTCCATCATCTGTAACCCATGAATAATAAAAATGTCAAGAGCTCTGACATTTCTAGTTGTGCTGTTTCCTCTTTGACATAATTATTTATTTAGTCATTATATAGAAAATAATAGCTGTATGTGATACCCAAATATACCTGAAGAATTGAGCCCACATTGTACAGATGATTGCCTGAAAGAAATAGAGGTCTTAACAACTATAATCTAAAGCTCATACAACTTCCAAAATGCTTAAGCAGTTACTACTGATCCTTTAAAGGCTTCAAGTAAAAATGGTATGGTTCAAATATCAGATGTAAATTGGGTTCTTCTTTCTCATTCTGCCATTGTTGTTGTTTAATTTAATGAAGGTTATTTTAGCAAAGGTAAATAGAATTATGTCATACTTTGTTGAGATTTACCAGCTAGGGAAAATTAGAGTTTTTGAACTAATTTAAGCCATCGTTTTTAAACATACTGACTATGGCCTCTACCTCCAGTGTCAGAGGAATGTTAAGTTCCATGAATGCGAAATAAATGGTTCCTGCTATCATCATGGGCATTCTCTCTCCCTCTCCTCTAATTTCTAGAGGTGTAGAGACGATTCCTGACTTGTGACTTTTCAGCTTTAATAGCTGAAGACTTGGAGCAATTTCAGTGTATTTTAATTTTTGTATTTTGATCTTTTTCTGGACTCACAATCTACAACACAAGAGATGTTTCAACCCTTCATCGTAAAACAGGGTTCGCACTAGATGATTTTCCCTAGCTGTGAACTAATTCAGTGTTCTGAGCACCATTAAGATAGGCTACACTAGGATGGGCTATATTAGGTGGATTAGGGATATTGCATCCTTTTTTTTTTTCTTTTTTTTTTGAGACGGAGCCTCAAGCTATCCCCTTGGGTAGAGTGCTATGGCATCATAGCTCATAGCAACCTCCAACTCCTGGGCTCAAGCGAGTCTCCCGCCTCAGCCTCCCAAGTAGCTGGGACCACAGGTGCCTGCTACAATGCCCAGCCATTTTTTGGTTGCAGCCATCATTGTTGTTTTGGTGGGCCTGGGCTGGGGATTCGAACCCGCCACCTTGGGTGTATGTGGCTGGCGCCTTAGCCGATCGAGCCACAGGCGCCGAGCCATTGCATCCATTTTTGACTTATATTTTTGACTTTTCAACTTACACTGGATTTATCAGGATGTCTTGTAAGTCCAGAGGGATCTGTACATTAATGAGCACGTGTGACCCACTCTCTTTCTTCACTCTCCAGGCAGCATCCTGCAATCTAGTCCTGTGAAACCCTTTCCAATTGTCTGCAAGCTACTCTGCCTATATGGCTCATCTTATATCAACATTTCTTTCTTTTTAAATCTGAAAAGATAGTTACCCCCCACAGGGCTATTTTCAATAATTTTAAAATTGATATATTATTCATCTTTCTATTTTCAAAAGATTCCAAAGAAAGGTCCACATTTAATTTTTCTTGCACGTTGTAACTGAGTGTTTCCTCCTACATTTTCTGCTTAGTAATTCTTGTTTTTAAAAGCCTAACTTCTCATTTGTAAGACAATGTGCTTCAGAAAAATAAAATAACTGCTAATACTTAGCACTTACTATGTATCAGATACTATTCTATACAAGACACTCATCAGTTATACACACACACACACACACACCCCCACACACACAGACATGCACTATGTAAATATACCCTGAGAAACTGAAACTTGTCCAGGACAGAGGAGTTGCAGTTTTGATATTTGAACTGCATGATTTGGTTCTGGAATTCTGATTCTCAAATTTGAATCCCTTCTCTTAAAAAACTAACACCTCATCCGCAAAACCCTCAAATTTAGCAAATTTAATACAGAACTTAATAAACTTCATTTCTTGTATAATCAAGTCTTCATGTGTCTTCCACTTTCAAATAATTCAGGAAAATATTTAATACATTTGAGCCTTAATTCCTTTATCTAAAAGAAAGGAAGGCCTGCTTCTTAGGATTACAATGAAGATTTAAGGAATTATTTCACGTTGTATATTTAAATGATTCTGAGCACACACCATATTTTCTTTATTCTCTCATGAAATAATGGACACTTACGCTGATCCCACATCTTTGAAATATTGAACTGTGCTATGATAAAGATTAGAGAGCAGGTGTTTGGGGGCAGACATTTTTAAATTTAACTAAGCCCCATGTATTGATTTTTATGATTACTAAATTTGCCTTTGGGGGTCTTAGTCATAAATTCTTTTCCTAGGCCAATGTTGAGAGAAGTGTTTCCTCCATTTTCTCTAGAATTTTTAGGTTTTCACATCTTGAATTAATTTTCACATGATGAGAGATAGGGGCGCTGTTTTATTTTTCTGCGTGTGACTGTTCAGTTTTTCTACTTCCATTTTTTAAATAGGGTCTCCTGTGCCCATGGTTGTGGTCTGCTTTGTTGAAGATCACTGGATTATGTAGCTGTATGATTTTATATTTTATTCTATTCTATTCCATTGATCCTTGCCTCTCCTTTATATAAGTACCATGCTGTTCTGGTACTATACTCTAAAGCGTTATTTAAAGTCAGGCAATATGATGCCTCCAGACCTTTTTCTTTTGCATAAAATAAGTGACTATTCATGCTCTTTTTTGATTCCCAGTGAAGCTTAGTAATATTATTTTTCTATATCTGTGAAATATAATGATTTTTTTTTGATGGGAATTGCATTGAATCTGTAAATCACTTTGAGTGGTATAGATTTGTAAACAATGTTGTTTCTGCCAGTCCTTGAGCAAGGAATTTTTTCAATTTGCTCATGCCATCTATGATTTTCTTTATTAATGTTTTATAGTTCTCTTTTTACAGATATTTCATCTCCCTGGTTAAAAACATTCCTAGTTATTTCTTTTCCTTTGTAGTTACTATGAATAGGATTGAGTCTTTGATTGGACGCTCAGCTTGACTGATGTTACTATGTAGAAAAGCTACTTATTTGTGTACATTGATTTTATAATCTGAGATTTTGGTGAATTTATTTACCAATTCTAGGAGTTTTTAGGTGGAGTCCTTAGGCTTTTCTAGATATTATCGGCAAAGAGGAATATTTTGGCCTCCTCTTTTCAGACTTGGATGCCCTTTGTTTCTTTCTCTTGCCTGATTCCTCTGGCTAGGGCTTTAGTAGAGCATTGAGTATTGAATGGAAATGGTACCTTTGGGCACGCTTGTCTTATTCCATTTCTTAAGGGGAATGCTTTCAGTTTTTCCCCATTCAGAATAACTTTGGCTGTGGGTTTGTCATATACGGTTTTTATAATTTTGAGTTACATTCCTCTGTGCCTAGTTTGTCGAAGTTTTTATCATGAAAGGACACTGTATTTTTTCTGCATATCTTTTGATAATCTTGTAATCTTTGTTTTTATTTCTGTGCATGTGGTAAATTGTATTTTTTGGTTTGTTTATGTTGAACCATCCTTGCATACCTGGGATGTAACCTGCTGGATCATGATGAGTTATCTTTTTGATATGTTGTTGAATTTAGTTTCCTAGTATTTCGTTGAAGATATTTGCATCTTGTTTTTCATGAGGAATATTAGTCTGTAGTTTTGTTTTTTTTTTTTTTTTTTTTTGTCCCCGCCTGACTTTGGTGTCAAGGTGATATTAGCTCCATGTAATGAATTAAGCTTGATCCCCCCTTTTCAATGAAGTAGAATAATTTCTCTAGGGTAAGTCCCAATTCTTCACAGGTATGGCATAGGTTTGCTGTAAATCAGTCTAGCCTGGGGCTTTTAATTGGGGAAAGAGTTTTCATTACATTTCTGATCTTGCTGCACATTACTGTTCTGTTCAGGATTTATATGACGTGTCTTCCTGATTCGGGCTTGGCAGCTTGTGTGTTTCCGTGTACTTATCCATTTCCTCTAAGTTTTGAGTGCATAGAGGTGCTGATAATGTTCACAGGTGATATTCTGTATCTCTATGCTATCATTCCCATGTCTCCTTTTCCATTTATGATGGATCTTATGTGAACTCATTGTCCTCTATTTCTGGAGTATCTGGCTAGTAGTAATCGATTTTTTTTATCTTCTATAAAGAACTCATTTTTTGTCTTGTTCATCCTTTGTATTTTCATTCTGGTTTCCATTTAATTTGGTTCTGCTCTGAGGTATGTTGTATCTCTTCTTTCATCAGATTAGGGTTTGGTTTGTTCTTTTACTAGTTATTTGAGATGTGACATTAGGTTGTTAATTTGTGATCTTGCTATCATTTTGATGTAGGCATTTAAGCCTAATGAACCTTTTCTCTTTACTTTTCCCTATAATTTTGAAAGCTTGTTTCCACTTTGTTATTCTCTCATGAATATCTTTCATTTCCTTCTTAAGTTCATCATTGACCCAAGAGTCACTCATCAGCAGGTTGTTTAATTTCCATGACTTTGTGTAGATTTGAGTGTTTCTCTTGAAATTGATTTCTATTTTTATTCCACTGTACTTTGAAGATACATAATGTAATTTTGATTTTATTATTTTGCTAAGATTTGTTTTGTGGGCAAGGAGATGATTAATCATAGAAAATGTCCCAGATGCTGATGAGAAGAATATGTATTTAGAACTTGTTGGATAGATTGTACTATAAATGCCTGTTAGGTCCATTTGTTCTAGAGTCCTAGACTAGAGTGCTAGTCTTAAGTCCAGTGTTTATTCATTTTCTCCTTCAATGGTCTTTTGAGTTCTTTCATTTGGATACTAAAGTCCCTGGCAATTATGGCACTACTATTAATTTTTTTTCCTTAGATCTAGAATGATTTGCACCATTAATCTGGGATTTATATGTGTTCTGTATATTTGGGTATATATATTTTGTATGGTAACATCTCCTTGCTAATGTGTTCTCTTTATGATTATATAATGACCATCTTTTTTTAACTATTGTTGATTTAAAGTTCTTTTTATCTGATATTAGAATGGCGGCTACACTTGCTTGCTTTTGGATTTATTTGCATGGAATACTTTTTTTTTTTTTTTTAAAGAAATGGAGTTTCACTTTGTTGCCCTGGGTAGAGTGCAATGGCATCACACAGCTCACAGCAACCTCCAGCTCCTGGGCTTAGGTGATTCTCTTGCCTCAGCCTCCCAAGTAGCTGGAACTACAGTCACCCACCACAATGCCCAGCCATTTTTTTTGTTGCAATTTGGCCTAGGCTGGGTTTGAACCCATAACCTTCAGGCCAGTGCCCTACCAGCTGAGCAACAGGCACCCCCCCATGCATGGAATAATTTTTTCCACACCTTTACCTCAAGTTTATGCAAACTCTTCTGGGTTAGTTGTGTTTCATAGAAAGAGAAAACAGTCAGATTGTGTTTTTCCATCCATTTAGTCAGTTAATATTTTTTACACATGGCAATCAGACTATTCATATTATATCTTAATATTGACATGTGGGGATGCTATTCTGTTCCCCATGTTGTATAATAACTTGTTTTGTTATCCTTATGCTACTCCTTGGTATTTTTACACTGGGAGTATCTATTTTACCATTCTACGTATAAGGTACCTTTTGGCATTTTTGGTAGGGGAGACCTAGTAAAACAAATTCCTCTGGTGTTTTCTTGTCTGGAGAAGTCTTTATTTTGCCATCATTTATGAGACTTAGCTTTAAAAGACATAGATTTTTTGGCTGGAAATTGTTCTCAATAAGAAAACTAAAAATTGAACTCCAATCTCCTTTATTCTCTAACAACGGTTCTCAACCTGTGTGTCGTGACCCCTTTGTAACAATGAAAATACATTGTGGTGTTAGGAAGGTTGAGAACTACTTTCCTATAAGAATCTGATAAGAAGTCTGCTGTTAGCCTGACTGATATACCCTTGTATGTTATTTCTTACTTTTGTCTTGCAGTATGTCCAATCTCTTTCATTTTGACTTTGGTTAGGGTGATGACTACATGTCTTGGATATGTTCTATTTTCTATGAGTCCTTCCTGTGTTTGATGATTATCTTGTATCTGAGTATCTGAATCTCTGATAATACCAGGGAAATTCTTCTCAATCTTTCCCTGAAATAGATTCACCATGATTTTGCTTCTTTCTTCCTTTTCTACTAGAATACCTATAATTCGTATGTTGTTTGCTTTATATCATCCATGTTTTCTTAATGACTTTTCATTCTTTTTTATTCATTTTTCTGCATCTTTGACTGAGGGAGTTAGTTAGAAAGCTTTATCTTCAAATCCTAAGATTCTCCCTTCTGCTTTGTCTATTCTGTTCTTGAAACTTTCTGCTATATGTTGCGATTCCATAAATGACTTTCAATTTTTTAAGTCATTTATACCTTTTCTTATATCATCTATCTGTTTAGTAAGTTTTTCATTTTTTTTAAATTCATATCCTGGAACAATTTTTTGTTTCTTTGTGTTGTTGTTGTTGTTGTTGTTGTTTTCTTTTGCAGTTTTGGCTGGGGCTAGGCTTGAACCTGCCATCCCCCATATATGGGGCCGGTGCCCTACTCCTTGAGCCGCAGGTGCCGCCTTCTTTGTACTGGTTTTTAAGTTTCTCTGACATTCCATTCATATTCTTTGCCATCCATATTCTGAATTCTATTTCTGAAATTTTGACTATTTCCTTTTTCTTAGGGTATTGCTATTATAATCTTTTAGAGATGTTGAACAAGCTTTTTTTTTAAATGTTTCCAGAATTATTCTGATTTTTTTTCTATCTTGTATCACATTTTTTAGCTCATATTTACAATGCACCTAATCTTTAAAGATAGGAACTTCTCTAGTGAGGAGTCACTATATGTCATTATTTTGTCTGAGGTTGGAGGATTGACCCACTAAGAGAGGGGTCCTATACTGAGATCCTCTAATGCAGCTGTTCTCTGCATCATCTTGTCCCCCTGTTGTCACAGTCTAAGCTGGTGCTGGGGCATGTTTCTACAGAGTGGTGGTTTAGTTCCCAGGCCACTGATAGAAGGTTGGACAGGGGGCTGGATGGATCCTTCTCTACGGGGGCAGGCATTATGTATGTGAGTTTGCTCTACTCATGTCTCTCTGTCACAGTGGGTGTGGCAGATTAGTGTGCTACAGGAACTTGGTGAGCAGCTGTGCATTTTGAGAAACCTTTGTGAGCACCTGTGCATGTCATAAAACTATAGACAGTGACAGATCGAGGGTCATGTCACCTTGGTAGGCACATGGGAAGGTTTTAGGACCTTGCCAGATGCTTGAGTGAGTTGAGGGACTGAAGTTGGTGGCAAGACAAGTCACAGGACCTTGGCAGGCAGCTAGACACTTCTTGGGACCTTGGTTGGTACCTTAGCAGGTTGTGGGACATTTAGCTGCACCAAGGCAGCTTGCCAAGCTTCAGTAGATGTACTGACTGCCCATGTTAGGTGAGGATTGGAGACATATGATACCCTGGTGAGAAGTCAGAGTAGCTGAGGTTCTCCCTCTGCCCAGTCCAACAGAAGCAGCAGCTCCAGTGGTCCTTAGATGGTATTGTCAGTGCTATTGAGATGGTAAGATGGTGATATGGCAGCACCATATGCTGAGACTAGTGGCAGTGGGCACCTACTCCACTTAGATCCTTGGGAGGCAGCCAGTGGGAATGGTTGGACAGGGTGTGTAGGTACCCAGTACAGTGCATGTGAGACTGCCTGCCCTCTCTGCTCCCTCCCCGGCCTTCAAGGTTATTGAGGAGGTAGCTGCTAAGGAGCTTATCCCTCTGCAGACCAGGCACTCTAGGGCTGAGAGGGCAGAATGGCATTTATTCCAGGAATCTAGCATAGGAAGCTGGCAGAACCCTATTAGGATAGGAAGCTAGCAGGACCCTATTGTGCCTACTTGCTGGTGCAGTGGTGCTACAGTCTCCAAGTGTCTTCTAATCAGTTCAGAGTCCTGTTTTGGTGGGAGATGCCCCTCATAATGGGGGTTGTAGTGTTTTCTGGGGGTGCTCAGATCCCTAAAGTATCTCTTCCCTGACCCCTCCCCATGTGCAGATGTTCCCCCCGGGTACCTTCTGACCCGGCCAAGTGAGATCCCTCACCTGTCTCTTTTCCAGTGCAGGTGTCTCTAGTTACTCCTCTAACAATTCACAGTGCTCTGAAACAGCCCATCTGTGGCTGAACCTCTACCTGGAATCTTTCTTTTTCTTTCTTTTTTTTTTCTTTTTTTTTTTTTTTGTCTTTGATAAGGCAGTAAAAGTTACTAATTTTATTCTTTCTTTCAGAATAGCAAGTAGGGTCTCTCATGTAGAGTCACATGTCAGAATGTATCTACAAATAAATTACTATTTAATTTTCAGAGTTACCATGTAATAATCACTACCAATGGGTAAACAAGAAGATTGTTGCTCAAATAGTTTAAGTTTTAAATATTGTTCCCATGGCTAAATAGATAATAAATGGCAAAGCAATTATTCAAAGTTGTATCTCAGCACACTTACATTTTTAAAGGTAAACTAAAATATTAGCCAATAAATAAATACTTTACATAAGTCATTTATAAAAGTAAAGTTAGCAATCTGAATTCACAACTTCCATTGTAGGAATCGCCTCATGTAAGTCGGAAGAAATATTTTGAGAGGTAAATTTCAACATCTTGACATTTTATAGCCTGTCCATAGAATTCTCTGCCCCAGTCAAGGCATGTCAGAAAGGGTTTCACTATAGGAAATAGATTAGTTCAGTAGGTCAAGCCAGGTCTGGGCAATTCCTATTTTACTCTAAAAGAAAACACTGTGATTTTCTTAACTTAAGTGGATATTGACTTCTACTATGGAGAAGATCAAGATTTATTATCTCAAATGATAGCCAACAGACTAGCTGACAACTATTGGCGGGGAAAATCACAGCAGGTGACCGAGGCACCACTGAACCTGGAGGAAGATCTTGTGTGCCTTGCACCGCGGGATAAGGCCAATCTCACATCACGAAGAGAGACCTTGCTAGCAACAGGGATATTAAAGTGTGTCTTTCCATTGACTCAGTGTGTGGTGTTTCTTTAATGTCTTGGTAGTTTTCAGAGAGAGAGAGCAGCTATTTGTAGAATTAGAGAGTCAGAGATGAAAATAGGTATAATGATATGAAAGCCTTAATTCTGCAGTAAAAATAATGCTTAATGAGTCATTTGAAATGATCTTGCTTTATACTTGTGTCTGTTTAATAATAAATCCAATTTGTAAAACCATGCAATTTATTTATACATTTTTAATAGGGCTAAATTTCCATTGAATACCACGAACACTTCATAAAATATTATTAGATAAGTAGGAATCTTAACAAGTGTTTAAAAATGGCATCTTTAAAGAATAAAAGTAATGTACCTCTATAATGTTCCAAAAAGATTCTAGAGATAGAACAAAAGGTTTGTGGATTTAAATACTTTGTTGTCTGGCATCCTATGGGCACAAGTCTGGCAAAATACAGACAAAAATTAAGCCCCA
Organism: Galagoides demidoff; assembly: GCA_963574575.1. Lineage (NCBI taxonomy): Eukaryota > Metazoa > Chordata > Mammalia > Primates > Galagidae > Galagoides > Galagoides demidoff. The sequence goes on along the minus strand of CAUYQV010029691.1, from coordinate 1,152 downwards.
TGGAGTTAGATTGAGTAAACATAATGCAACATTTTCTTAGTTTTGTTAGGATGAAAATGCAGCATTCCTCCTGCTGAATAAAAGCAAAAACACACGTCCCCAAATACCAGTCAAAAGTCCATAGACTGTGTACAAAACACACACAACAAAGAAGAAAATACCAGATGGAGGCAGGGTGAAGATGAGTGTGGTGAGCTGAACCCTAGGACGACCTGCAAATATCCTCACCCCTGGTATATACACACCGCCTCCCTGTTATTCCTTCAAATACTAAAGTGCTGCTGGGAAGTGAGTTTTCCAATGTAAATAAGGTATTGAAGTCCCAACACAGCTGACTTTAAGTTTGGGAAAGTATTCTCAGTGAGCCTGACCTAATCTGGTGAGGCCTTGAAGGGACTGGGCTCTTCATAGGAAGAGAAGTAAAGTTCAGTGGCTGCAACATGAGGAAGTTGTCCATTTCAGGCTTTGAAGATGCAAAGAGCCACATGACAGGTTATGCGACTGCTTCTTGGAGCATACAGTGCATCTCATAATGAGTATCTGTATTTTACAGCAACTTTACTGAGCTTGGAAGAGGATTCCATCCCCAGATGAGAACAATGAACAGCCATGAACCTGATTTTTTTTGTGAGGCTTTGATCAGAGAACTCAGTTTTGCCATACCTAGACTTTGGGTCTACAGAACTATGAGCTAATAAAATGGTATATATATATATATTATAATTTTATTGAATCATAGCTGTGTACATTAATGCAATCATGGGGTACAGTATGGTGTTTTCATATACAATTTGAAATATTTTCCTCAAACTGGTTAACTTAGCCTTCATGTCATTTTCTTAGTTATTGTGTTAAGACATTTATATTCTACTTTTAGAAAGATTCACTTGTACCCTTCTGAGATAAACCATAGAGGTGATCCCTTCAATCACCCTCCCTCCACCCATCTAACCCCCCTCCTCTTCTTCCCCCTCGCCATATTCTTAGGCTATAATTAGGTTATAGCTTTCCTATGAAAGCTATAAATTAGTTTCATAATAGGGTTGAGTACATTGGATACTTTTTCTTCCATTCTTGAGATACTTTGCTAAGAAGACTATTTTCCAGCTCCATTCCTGTAAACATGAAGGAGGAATGGTATATTCTTAAGCT
>CAUYQV010029688.1:0-10644 GCA_963574575.1 Galagoides demidoff | reverse complement strand
GGCCTTGTCCAGGAAAGAGTCTCTGTAACACTAAACAAGGTTTTTATAATAGGTCTGGAGCCTTGAGCAACTGTCTAAACAAAACATAGACCTTTCATCATACTGTAGTAATCCTACCAAGTAGCCTTTTGTTTTTCAGTATGCCATCAAGGATGCAGAAATTTGGCTCTAGTAACTTATTACTGGGAAGGAAAACTGGTAAAATAAATCCAAGAGAAAAAAAGAAACCCCTGCCATGGGTGCATTCATGCGCACAGGTGTGGGCACACATACAGCTGTAATCCTCAACTGCACACCATATACACACACAAGTGGTGTGAAGGCAATGGAGCCTGGATCAAACTGTGGGCTAAAAGCAGGTTTTTTGAATTCTAATCAAGACTACATCCTTGTTTCTTTCAGGGATTGGAACAACGCAGCAGTGAAGTGAACCATGCAGGTTCCTGGCACATCTGTACCTGGCCAGGTGATCTTCAGAGAGGAGGAAGGCTCTCCTCTAGACAGCTCAAGTTCTCCAAAATTAGCCCAGCCCATGGACGGGGTTGTCTGCCTCTGCAGTGGAGATGGCTGGGCTCCAGTCTGCACTGTCTTTGGGTGTTGACTACTGGATCCTGGTGCCCGAGGGAGGAGATGGGTATTAGCCTGATAGCCTTGTGGGGCACTGAGCAATGGAAATGCACTTAAGAGACGTGACCATTGCTGCAATCCTAGTTCTCTTCTACCAACAGGCTAAAACTGCATTTGAGCTCTTGGAGATTGGTATTAAATGCAATAACTTTTACCGGTCTTGCCAATGTGTGGATGTGTGTGTCTAGTGTCCTTTCTGTGGCCAGCGGTGCCCAAGTGAGGCAGAGAGTTTACATGGAAGTTTCTCTTCCTTCAGGTGCTGTGAAAGAAAGAAAGGAGAGTACAAAGCCATCACTTCAAAGAGTATTCCAACAGCGAGAAAGGTGTGTTAAGGAGATTCTTTTTGAGGTAGAATTCAGGGGTAGGATGGCTTGTTTATTGAAGGAAAGGTTTTGAAAACAGAATTTAATTCTGGAAACCTTATTAGGTACCTTATATGTGTGAGAAAATGTACTAAGTGATGGGATAGAAAGATGAATTGGGCATGATCCCAATTCCTTGAGTCTCTCAAGGAATTTATCTGGATAATCTAAGTATGAAGATTCAGCAAGAGAATATGACAAAATGGTTATTTCTGTTTTGGTGTTTTTCCAAGTTTGTACAACAAACACGTTACTTTTATGATATGAAAAAAATATTGTAAATAGTGTGAAAAGTGCAATAAAAGCAAAAAAAAAAAAAAACCCAGAAAAACAAAAAAAACAAAGAAAACCAAACAACACATAGTTAAGAACTCTCCAAAAACTAAAGGGGAAAATCTCCATAGGAGGTGGTATGTTTGAATTTTTTTTTTTTTTTGAGACAGAGTCTTACTCTGTCACCCTGGGTAGAGTGCTGTGGCATCATAGCTCACAGCAACCTCAAACTCCTGGGCTCAAGTGATCCTCTTGCCTCAGTCTCCCAAAGTAGCTGGGGCTACAGGCACCCACCACAATGCCCAGCTAGATTTTCTATTTTTAGTGGAAACTGGGTCTGGCTCAGGCTGGTCTTGAACTCCTGAGCACAAGGGAATTCTACCAGGTTGGTCTCCTAGAGTGGTAGAATTACAGGCGTGAGCCCTGGGCCCAGCAGTGTGATGCTTGAATTGAGTATGGAAGGCTGAGTGGAGTGGGAGGTTTTTCACGCACAGCCCATGTGTACAGGGCGCAGAGGTGAGACCCTGGGGCCTACTAGATGGAAGGGCCATTCGCTGCTGGTTAAGTGAGCGCAGAGCCTGTGGTGGTGCGGAGCAGTTGTGACCCCAGCAAAGCTGAGGGGCTTCATTTTAAAACTCTAGGTGTGTCGTGGGTAAGTCGATTTGTCTTTCTGATTATTGGCAGCTGTGAGATCGTGAGACTGCTCCGTGCCGTTCTCCACCCATCTCCAGCTATCTTGGCCTTTAACTGACCAAGGGCCCTCGCTGTTGTGCTCAGAAACCCAGACCCTGGGTTGTGTCCAAGGCCACATGACCACCGGGTTGTTCCCAGCCAATGACTGGTGGAGACAGGGACATTAAGACAGGTGGGTTCCAAGGACAGTGGGGACCCCTACGTTGTATCTTTGGTGGTAGGACATAGGGATGGTGTTGCCGAACTTCCCTGAGACTGCAGAGAGGTTAAGACGCCGGCTTCCCTCTCTCCCTCCCTTGGAGTCAGATTCCGGCAATGGAGAGCTCGCTCCCATCACATTTAGTTACGCAGCCATTTCCCCTAAGAAAATCCAACACATCTAGTCCTGTCTGGAGCTTGCTTCTAGGAGGCCTGACAGTAACAGATCTAACCTCCCTTCCCTGCCTCTCCAGGGTGGAGCCCTGACAAATATGAGGAGACTGCTTCTGGGAGCGCAGCGCCCCAGGCAGCCCTGCTTTCTGCTTCTGCCTAGCTCTCGTCCTTCCCATCCATCACCCAGCCCACCGGATCACGCAGGTTTCTTCAACCCGCAGCGTTTCCATCTGGAAACTACAAATTTCTACTGAGTGTCAGGTCCCAACTCAGCTGCCACCTCTGTCTGTAAGCCATGACTCCCCTCCTCTCAGCCGGGCGAGGGGTCTTAAGCGTAGCCGCGGAGACGGCAGCTTCTGTCTGCTCGCGTCCTCGGTGGGCCCCGGGAAACTTTAGGACCGTCAACTCTTTGGGGAAGGGACTGGGTCGTATTTGCGCATCGCACTCGCGGCCGCAGGCCGGGCAGGCGCCTCGCCCAAAGTATGCACTTCGTCTGTTTCTCGAGTTGTTTTCGTTAGGTGGGATGTCCGAAGAAATCGCCAGGGCCACGGTCAAGGCCGCGCGGGCCGGGAGACAGCGGCTGGGTCGGGCGCCCAGTCCGCCGGCAACGGCGCGGGGCGGGGCGGGCGATGGACGCGGGGCGGGCAGGGGCGGGGCCAGCGGCCGGGAGGAAGGTGCGGCGGCCGCTGCAGCCTCACAGGCGCTGCGCGCGGGGCGGGGGGCGGTCGTTCAGCTCTGGTCCAAGTGGAGAACAAAGTGAGCCCACAAACTTCTTCAACTCCATCCGGCGTCCCGCGGAGGTCTCGGTGGGGCGCTGGACCTGAGGTAAGGGGCGCAGTGGGGCGAGGACGGCGCAGTCCACGGCGGCTGCTCCGGTGGCCCCTGCGGGCGGGCGAGGCGGGCAGCCGGCGGTGCCCCCTGTCTCTCCCCTTTGTGGACCGCCCCGAGTGCTCCTCGCTTTCCTTGGGGGCTGTGCGGAGGGGTGCGGCCGCGAGGCGCCGTCCGGGGCACAGTCTCCCCGAGGGTGGCGGCGTCCGGGCGCTTTCTGTTACCCCCTCGCGCAGTCTGGCCCTGGGGACGACACTCTTTCCAGAGGGCTCTGAAACCAGATCCCGGCGCTGCGCGGACGCGCCAGGGCCCACCCAGCCCCTGCCCCATCCCGGGCAGGAGGAGGCGGCGGGCCCCGGCCTCAGATGCGGAGACTGCCGCCCGAAGCCGAGCTGTCCCGGGTGCCCAGCGCGGAGCGCGCCCCGTCCCCGCCCGCGGGAGGCGCTGCGCGGGGCGGGACCCGGGTCCGGCTGCGCGGCGTGCGGAGACCGGTGCGGTCCCTGCTGAGCCCCTGCGGTCCCTGCTGAACCCCTGCGGTCCCTCGGAGCCCCCGGCCGACTGTCCCGGACCGGCGCCGCCCCTTGGGGCCTGAGGAGCCGAGTCTCTGTGAAAGCCGGTGCGTAGTGCCCCTAATGGATCATGTTTACCCAAAACCGTTTAGAAAGAAAAGAATCTACACTTCTAACCATTGATTGCTGACGGTCGCCGTAAAGGTACGCGAGTAAGATTGCATGAGGTATTTTTATCTTTAAGGAAAGGCGAAATTTAATATTGAATGAGCTTCCATGCCTCTTCTTAAACAGAAAAATAGGGTAACTGTAAGGTGGGAAGGCTGCTTGATCCTGGAGATGATTTCGTTCAGGGGGAGGTTTTCCTGCTCTTTTCAGCACTGTCTGGACAAGCGTCCCCCTGGCCTCCCAGCCATCCTTGGGTAGTGATGAAACCTTTATTTCCAGTGCGGTGAAGGTCCTGGGGCGCTCTTCTCGTGATTATCACCCTCTAGCTTCTGTTCCCCAAATGGTGCTGATTAATTTATTTTATCAGGTAACACCTGTCTGTCTCCAGGTCCGCAGGAGATTTAAGCCAGACTGTAAGACAGAACCAGGTTTCTTACAGGTGTAGATCATAGGCTATAAATAGATCTGTCCTAGTCTCTAGATAAAAAGTCAGTTGTTGGTCTTATAATTTGGGCCTAACCAACAGAACTTTTAAGTATATACATTTAGAAATATTTCCTGATATTCTTTAAGATTTTTATGTTGTAAAAATGTAGGATCAAGATGGTGCAGGTCTTAAAGCAAATTTCTGTTCCATTGTATTTAACCTGCTCAGCTTATAGGAAAATCCTTAGCCTGCTCCTGAAGATGCTCGTAATGTGGCAGCCCCTGCCTTTCCCCAGGTCTCCCGACCCTGTCCCCTTTACACCTGCCATACATCGGATGACGGTAGAACCTCTCTCTATAAGTTGACCACCCAAGGGACCATACCAAACTGGTCAACATAGGGAACTTCCACTGAGGACATGTGGTGTATGTCTGGTCTATGAAAATTAGGTCAGTGCAGGGAGGTGGTCAGTGTAGGGAGGTGGGCGATGCAGGGAGGTGGTCAACCATGGAGGTTCTGCTGTCCTTGCAAGTCATCATTTCCAGACAATCATCTGGAATGAATGGACGTTCTGCCTACACTGTTCTTACTTATCTTGTCCATCTGTTGATGACTCACACACCCTCCGTGTGTCCCTCATGTACTTTCTTTAGGAAGCTTTTCTTCTCCCTTATCTCTAGGCAGAGTCAAGCACTTTCTCCTCTGGTAGTCAGCAGCTCTGCTGGAAACACACTTATTCACATTAGGCCGTGCCGCCTCGCACGGTTGTGCACATTGCTCACTGCACAAGGTCATTCTGTCCAACAGGCAGGCGGAAACTGAAATCCAATTCACACTCAACTTGCCAAGCCTCTGCACTCCTCTCCACCAGAAGAAGATATATTTTACATATAATTCACCCCAAAGTCCAGTGTAGGCTGGTTATGACCCTGCCTAAGCCTATTCCCGTTACTGTAGTCCGCATCCATTACTGTGACTGATGGAGCAGATGCTCAGCTAAGGTTCCTCAGTGAGTGAGAGAGGAAAGTGTTATTTCCAGTGAGCTGCAGAAAGAAGCAAGGATTTATAGGCAGATTTTTTTTATGTAAGTCGCTATATAGAACTATGCTTCAGTTTTTTCTGCCTTATGTCTGGCTGTTCAAGTGATGCTTTGATATTTTTTCCTTAATTACAGGGAAGAATCTGAGAGTGTGATTTCACAGGTGGGATCAGGGATTTGTGTCAACATGTGGTGGGCCACTAGCTGATGACCTTTCAAAGCATTAAGGTTTACATGTGTAGTCATGATTTACTGAGAGAGAGGATGCAGAACCGTGCGAGTAAGGCTGTTAAGAGCTTTATTCAGTAAACACGTGCTCATACATTGTCTTGAAGTACCATTTTCAATACAAGAAAGTAAGTCATCCTGAAGTGACACATCACAGAATTTAAGCAAGTAAGAGAAGGTTTGGAGTCTTTTTTTTTTTTTTTGAGACAAAGCCTCAAGCTATCTCCCTGGGTAGAGTGCTATGGCATCACAGCTCATAGCAACCTCCAACTCCTAGGCTCAAGCGAGTCTCCTGCCTCCGCCTCCCAAGTAGCTGGGACCACAGGCGCCTGCCACAACGCCTGACCATTTTTTGGTTGCAGCCATCATTGTTGTTTTGGCAGGCCGGGGCTGGGGATTTGAACCCGCCACCTTAGGTGTACATGGCTGGCGCCTTAGCCGATTGAGCCACAGGCGCCGAACCTGGACTCTTATTTCTTTAAGTTCTCCAGTGAAATCAGCATTTAATCTCATTGGAGATTCAGCCAATCTGTTCACCCATATCAACAATTTGCCCATGAAAAATGCAGTTTTCATGTAGGGGCAATTTGCAAACTAAATTGGCATCAGGAGTCTTAAAATGCTCCAGATTTGTATGTAATTAAGAACTTCTAACAATTTGTGGTACAGTTTGGGGTATTTCTTAACCTACAGTAAATACAGGGTGTCCACAAAGTTCGTGTACAGTTTTAAATTGCACGTGAACTTTGTGGTCACCCTGTAAATGGATCATCTCCCCCAAATTTATATCATTCTGTTATAAAATTATGTACTTAATGATGTCAGGAGGGCCTTCCGGTTATATAGAATCTTGTAATCTCTAGAATTCATAACACTGGATATAACTTTAAAGATAATATGGGCTGGGTGTAGTGGTTCATGCCTGTAATCCCAGTGCTTTGGAAGGTAGGGTGATTGCTTGAAGAGGTCAAGACCAGCCTGGGGGAAATAGTAAGACCTTGTCTCCTAGAAAAAAATAAAAATACAATAAAAAGATAATGTGGAGCAGTAATCCTATTTTATGGGTAAGGGAAACTGAATACCTGGAACTTGTCCAGGGTCACTGAGCTCAGGCAGGGAAATAGCCAGGATGATGCTGAGATTGCTTGCTTTCTGATTCATGCTATTTGTTCAAGTTCTTGTAAGAACAGCCTTCTGGGTCTTCCACCATTGGCTTCAGTGGGGAATCTTGATGGTAGGCTAAATCTTAAGATTTCAGAAAAATGGGAGATTTCTAGCTCCAAATGCAGTGCACTGTGTGAATAGGCACTTGATAAATATTTGCTGAATGGAGGAATGGCTTAGTAGCTTCCATATGTAAAATAATTACTTGATATGAAACAAATCAAAGTCCTTTATAGTAGAATTTGGCTTATGTACTTTTCTTAAATGCCATAGAAAGTATGATTCAGATAAACTTTATGGACAGCGATGACTATCCATATTATATGTTCAAACACATTTAGTAGCACATGGGAAGAGCAATTCTTACTCCTTTTTATATTTTTTTTCTGACAGAAAGCCATAATGAGAAAACTCACGATTTAGATACAGTGGGTCTGTTTGAAAATAAACTTTGATCCCGCAGGCCTTCACCACCGCCTGTCTCAGTTTCTTGTTGTGACCTTGTAAATTTCAGAGTTGGTTGAAGGCGGGAATGAGCACAGGTGCATGAAGGCACTTGGGCACACTCTGGAACCATGAGCAGTAACAGGGTAAGGGTGGGAAGCTGGGGCAGCAGCTACCAGGCACTGTACGAGGCTCTCTGTCCACATCATCTCATTTATTCCTCTGAATATAAGTAAGTCCGGCTTTGTGGAATTGGGGAGAAAGCTAGGCTTAAAGCATTCTGCCTCCACGTCAAACTAGTATTGAGTGAGCCCCGAGGGTGTATTAAGACCAGTAAGCTCTGAGCGGGAGGGGAAGTAAGCCCATGGTGGGGAAAGCAAATTACTTAAGTTTTAGCCAGAGGAGCGATAGGTCAGATTTGCATTTGTGACCAGTTTCTTTTATAGATTGCTTTAATTTTTTTATTTTTATTTATTTATTTTTGAGACAGAGTCTCACTCTATTGCCCTGGGCAGAGTGCCATGGTGCCATAACTCATAGCAATCTCATACTTATGTGCTTGTTGATCCTCTTGAGTGATCCTCTTGCCTCAGCCTCCCAAGTAGCTGGGATTACAGGCTCCTGGCACTACGCCTGGCTACTTTTTCTTATTTTTAATAGAAAATAAAGGTCTCATTCTTGCGCAGGCTGGTCTCAAACTTCTGGGCTCAAGCAGTCTACCTGCCTCAGTCTCTTAGGGTGTTAGGATTACAGGTGTGAGCCACCGTGCCCGGCCTCCTTTTAGATTGCTGGGAGTGGATTTAGGGATGACTGGCAGAAAGAAAGTCAATTGTAACCATGGAGATGGTCAAGGGCAGTGGCTGTAGAATAGATGGGACAGACAAGGGGGAAGATTCCAGAACTATAGAGATGCAGTGGATTAAGAGAATGTGGAGGGCAGGGAACTCATAGCCAGTGAATGGTCACATCCAGGCTATTTATCCATATCAGCAACAGATAAGGAGAAAGTTGGGGACCTGTGAGACCCCTCACCTAAGTTCATATCATTTGCAATTGCACAGCTGAGATTCGAATTCAGGTCTGTCTGACCATGTAGTCCTAGCCTCCATCCTGACCCAACTGTTAGCTTGCCCATAATTGTAAACAAATAAGGGATGTTAATAAAAACCATTTGGGATACAAAGGCTTTTATTTTTATGAACTATTTGTTTGTAACCTTAACAAAAAACAAGAGGTGCCCGATCCGAAGCCCTCCCACAGTGGGATAAGGCCAGCAGACAGACGCTGGTGCCGGGGAGGGTTCCCTGCCAGAGTGTAAGATATGTTTCCTCTCCTGGATCCTGTAGGGCCTGGGCTCCAGCTTGTTCCCCTCCAGGCATTCCATCCAGCTGGAAATTGGTCTGCTTTGTTTTCCTTTATGAGGTTTGTAGACTGAGTAACAGAATCTGGACTGCAGCTTTCATTATGTTTTCCTGGGATTGGATTACAAGATCTCTTTTAAATTCATGGTTAGGTTTCTGAATGTGTCTTTTTGACGTGTTTCTGCACGACTTCCCATTACTTAGTGATTTCTCTGCATTGGGAACAATATGTACAACTGGAATTTTGAAGGTTCTTTTGTCAGTAGTTTGGGAAATGGCATAACAAACGAGCTTGCCAATCTTATGTGGTGAAAGTTAAGGATTCTCATCGTCTTCATAATACAGTGATTACTTTCAGTGCAATATTGTATATTGTTTTAAAATTCAAACATGTTTTTGTTGTTGTCTAGTAAAGAGCATTGTATGCCTTGGGATTTTCATCTGTAATAGGAGGATGACAGGAGTACCTTCCTTATAGTGTATTAAAAATTGGTATATTAATGAATAATAATATACCAATATTTATTATTATTATAAGCACAACAATAACATAATGTGCTTACAATCTGGCCTGGTGCAGTGAGGTGGTTCAGTAAGTTTTCCCTTTCCAGTTCTTCCCTTTGGCAAACTCCTAGGCATCCCCTGGGAGTCTCAAGGCCCTCCTCTGGGGTGTGAAGCACTCTCGTGATGCTTAGACACGTTATCCTTGCTTGGTCTGTATCAGTTGTCTCATCATCATATAATATTTCATCATTGGTGATTTTTCCTTCCCACGCGTGCCTTTAGGGATGACTGGCAGAATGAAAGTCCCTTGTTAACCATGTACCCAGGGGATGGAGTGCTTTGCTTATTTTATTTTTGCACTCCATCTAGGTCCAGCATGGTGGACACTATTTTTTTTTTTTTAATGTAGAGACAGGGTCTCACTTTGTTGCCCAGGATGGTCTCAAGTGATCCTCCTGTCTCAGCCTCCTAAAGTGCTGGGATTATAGATGTGAGCCACTATACCTGGCCTGAAGGCTCTTAAATAGTGGTGGATAGAATGTGTGACATGTCCACTGAAATTTTTTTTAAAGGTGTAAATATGATTGTGAGGTTGAAAGGCCATTTGCCAAATAAATATTAACTCGATAAATGGGCTTTATTAGTAAGGTGCTAAAAATAAAAATGTTGGTCCATTTTTCTTAAGTTGGAGAGGTAGTAATGTCATTATACTGGATATTACCAGATGTAGACTCTGGTCTGGAGTACACCTTTTATTCATTTGACAAGTCAGCTAAACATTTGAGGCCCTTAGTTTCCTCGGGAAAAGAGTAAAATTGTTCTCTACTGATTTCCTGTATCTCCTGGCAACTGAGGCACTAAATCCTCTCATTAACCTTCCTGTTGAGGCCTTGGGCTGCAGAGGTGATTGGCAGAATAATATTCATACTTACCCCCACCACTCTGGGTAACCATGAGGTTTAAAATGAGGGCTTTCCAAAGCGGGCATTTGTGCCCTATGTGCAGAAACTAAGGAAGGACACATCTGGAACGCATAACAGTGAATTACCATCTGTGTTGGTGGCATTGGAAACTTCTGGGATTGTACCTACTGTACGAATACAGGAAGGCTTGAGGAACATTTGCCGAGTCAGAAACCAAAATATTTTCCCGTTTAACTTGTCCAATTCGAACTTCCCCTCTGGAAAATCTTAACCACCCTGTGAGATGGTAGTCATCCATAGTAACTGCCTTGACAACTCTGTTAACGTCTGCTTGGCAAGTGTGTTGCGTGTCATGTGGGCAGATAACTTCATTTTACACAAGATTTCAAAGAAAATCACGAATCTCACAGATTGGGTCCATTTATTGTGTACCCACAGAACCCCGACCAGCAGGTCCCACTTATTTTCATCTAATTCCAGGTGGCAGTTTTGTTGTTAGAACCTGAGAGCATTGGTTTCCTCAGCCCTCCTGGCTCATCTCAAAGGAAAGCTTTCCCTGATCAGGTTCTGACTCCTCATTTTGTCTTTTTTTTTTTTTTTTTTTTGAGACGGAGCCTCAAGCTATCCCCCTGGGTAGAGTGCCATGGCATCACAGCTCATAGCAACCTCCAACTCCTGGGCTCAAGCGAGTCTCCTGCCTCTGCCTCCCAAGTAGCTGGGAC
>CAUYQV010029686.1:0-26300 GCA_963574575.1 Galagoides demidoff | reverse complement strand
CCTCCAACTCCTGGGCTCAAGCGAGTCTCCTGCCTCTGCCTCCCAAGTAGCTGGGACCACAGGCACCCGCCACAACGCCCAGCCATTTTTTGGTTGCAGCCATCATTGTTGTTTGGCGGGCCCGGGCTGGGGATTTGAACCTGCCACCTTAGGTGTACGTGGCTGGCGCCCTAGCTGATTGAGCCACAGGCGCCGAGCCAGGGTTCCATTTTCTTTAGAACTATCCTTGTACTCCAGCTGCTGGCCTGCCTCCTCCCCAGTGGTTCTCAGGAAGTCCATGTTTGACCCCATCCCTGTAGCCACTTACGTTCAGGTAGGGTGGGGGGTGGGGATCATGTGCAGGGAAGGGGTGAAGCTGGCCCCTGTCCTCCCCAGCCAGGTTGTGGGCTTTAAAGAAAAGAAATAGTCTGACACTTGTTGAAACGGTGAGAAGGCTTTGTTCAAGACCATTATAGTATTGGTCAACCCTGATACGAGGAGGGAGAGAGTGGGCTCCAGTTGGATGCAGCAAGAGCCCAGGGGGCTTCATAGCCAAGGGGTGGGACAGGTGGGGGTTGGTAATGGAAAGTGCTGAGAAGAGACATCTGGATAAGGGATGCTCGCTGAAGGCAGGTCGAGGACTCCATCACCAAGGTGGGGGATGAGGAACTTGATCAGATGTCAAGTAGGTCAGATATGGGGGTGTGGGAGGGGTCCTCAGTAAACTGCTTTAGCAGGATTCTTACAGGGAAGTGGTAACACTGGGCTGGACAGGCTGAAGACTGGAGGAGGATGGCCCAGGTCCAGCGGGAGTAGAGAAGTGTGGCCAAGGGAGGTTGTTGCCTGGACTTTGCAGAAGATTGAATGACACTTGGATCTGGGTACAGCTCTGACCACCTTGGAGTTTAGTCTCTGATCAGCCTCTTGGGCATTGTGAATTCTAGGCAAAGATAATTTTCCCTTTAAAGTTTATTGATTCCCCTATGAACATCATGTGTGGAGACTGAGCACGTCCTCAGACATAGATCAGGAGGTTATAAGTGGGTGCGGGCATTTGTTCCTGTTAGCATTTATTTCTCTCTCTGACCCTACTCCCTGGGGAAGGTCAGCCTGTGCTCACAGTCCAGGGGCAGCACCCTGGCCTAGGCAGCTTCCTCCCTCCAGTGAAGGTGAGGGCAGGAAGCCATGCCCTCCTGGGACCCAGAGTGGGTCAGGCTATAGCTTCCCGGGTGCCTCCCCAGGGTGTGATGTCAGGTTACCCCTCCACCAGGCACCACTAAGACTAGGACCCACCTAAGTGAGCTTCCCATGGCCCAGACCAGTCTCTTTGCAAGTAGGCGGCTGCTTTTCTCTCTCCACTCTAATCCTCCTGCAACCTGGAATTCCTCAGAGCTCTCAAAGCTGATGTGTTTTGATATTCAGCTGTGACCATTTTGGTTTTGAGCTTGGCATTAATTTGAAGGTATTTTTTTATTTTAATTTTTTTATGCAAAACTTCAGTGCCACTTCAATAAGACTGGAAAATAAAAAAAGAAGAAGAAAGTCCTTCATAAATAACTGCCCCGTATAAGTCCTACTAACATTCTTAAAGATACTTTCTATGTAACAGTGTCCCTAAGGTCGGGACCTAGGTGAAGGGGCTAAATGTCATCAAAACCATTTTTAATCTGTAAATAAATTAAATAATGTCCAGCCTTTATAGATACCTTATAGATACAGGTAACAGAAATATGTATATATTTTAGCAAAAATGAAATCACATTTTTGTTTTATTTTCATTGATTATATTACTATAAAGACCAGTCAACATCACAGATCCAGCCCAAGTTGACCCTGTTCCTCTCTCCTTCTCCGGGAGCTCCTCTACTGGGGACGTGGGGAGTGGGAAATGGGGACGAGGGAAGTCCGTGCATATTGTGTGCTCGTATCACGTGTGTGCACAGCCTGAACAAAACACTAGTTTTTATGTGTTGGAGATGCTCATACGTGGTATACTTATTGTTTATGAATAAGCTATCTCCCTGCTGATACATAGAGTTTTGTTAACAGCTGTATAGAGTTATACAGCTCACGCCACCATTTCTCCATTTCTATAGTTAGATATAGTTAGATCATTTTCATTTTTTCATCATTGCAAAGAATGCTATACTGAATATTGGATTCTCCATGAGCACTGTGGAAGGCAGCCTCTCAGATATCCCTGGCTGTCCTGCATCCTGGTGTTCACACCCTTGTGTGACCCTTGGGTGTGGACTGGACTTACAGACTTGATTCTAACAAACAGAATGCAGCAGAAGGGATGGGCTTTCACTGCTGCTATCAGATTATGGAAAGACAGTGGATTCTATCTTGGGTGTTCTCTGTTGCTCTCTCTTGGATCATGTGCCCTGGAGGAAAGTAATGCCATGTCATTAGGCAGCCCTGTGGAGAGGCCCACATGGCAGGGGACTAAGGCCTGCCAACAGCCACATGAGCAAGCCTGGAAGCAGATCTCCACCCCCCATCCCCAGCTGAGCCTTCAGATGAGTCTGCAGCCCTGGACAACAGCCCAGCTAGAAACTCATGAGGGACCTTGAGCCAAAGGCACAGCGGTACCTTGCACCTGCCTTCCTGACCCAAAGAAACTGGAAGATAATACATGTTTGTAGTTTTAAGCTGCTAACTTTTGGGGCTTATTTTTTAGGCAGTGATACATAATTAATATGAGCACACTGTGAGAATTCCTGTAGCTATCTAAAATACCCAGCAGCAGAACTGCTGGATCCTGTAGTGTGCTCCTACTCATTAGTACTGTTTGTTACTAAATCGATCTCCAAGTTGTTTGTGGCCATTTCCCTCCCCTGTACGAGGGCTGATGAGGTTCTTTTTCCCACACCTGCCCAGCACTTGCATTATTGGACTAACATTTGAACACTTTGATGCGTGTAAAATAGCATCTCATGGTTGTTTGAATTTGTACTTTCTTGAGTTCTAGTGAGGTTGGATATCTTTTTAGTATATTTCTGATGTCCTCTGTCATAAATTAATTTCTTTTGCCTAATTTCCTTTTGTGGGTAGGTTATCTTTTTCTTACAGATTTGTAGGGTTTTTTTTTTTTTGTTGTTTGTTTGTTTTTTTAACTCTAGGGACTAATCTTTTGTCAGGAGTACTATTTTATATTTTGCTTTTTTCAGGGAATGGCATATTGAGAGTGCTCTTCTATGCCAGTGTATACATCATTTTATTGGCATTCCACTGAGTAGATACAGAATTTATTTGTTTAGCTGGACATGGAAGTTGTTTGCAGTTTGCATTAGTGGCACATGGCCAGCTGAGTTATGCTCTGGTAACTAACGTCTCTGTTAATGATTTGCCAAAAGAAGGGTTCTTTCTCCCTCAAGTTTCATGACTGTCACCTGTTGTGTGCTCTGTGCCATTTTAGCTAGATGGGCTCTTGCTGTGTTGTCTAGGCAGGAGTGCAGTAGCAAGATCATAGCTCACTGCAGCCTTTTGCCTCAGTCTCCCAAATAGCTGGAACTATAGGTATATGCCACCTCATTTGGCTAATTTTTAATTATTTTGTAGAGATGGGGTCTCACCGTGTTGTCCAGTCTGGTCTTGAACCCCTGGCCTTAAGCAGTTCTCTAGCCTTGGCCTCCCAAAGTGTGGGATTACAAGTGTGAATCCCTGTGCCCAGACTTGCTTCCTGTTTTTAAATGTGCTCGGTGGTTGGTGTTAGGATCCTCTGAGAAGCACCAAGTGCCAGCTGATGCTTAGGAAGGACCTGTGTTGTCGTCCCTGGCAGCACCTCAGAGCCTGCCCTCCGAGGACAAGTTCCCCAGGGCTGCATCAGCTTAACCTGTATTAAGGTATCGCTGACATCATTGGATTTGGGGAGGGGATGTACTATTTTTAGAGAGAGGCACGGGAGCACCATAAATCCCATTAGGCAACTGAAGAGCTGAACTGAAGTGATGTATGTGGCTGTTTATTAAGGAGGGTGACTTTTTAAGGAAATGACACATTTAGAAGACCACATATTGTATCATTCCATTTATGTGAAATGTCCTCTGGATTTGTGATTGCAGGGAGGGGGAGAAGGGATGGGTATGAAACCCTCCTTATAAAGGGTATGGGCTTCTTTTTGGGGTGATGAAAATGTTCTAGAATTAGTGGTGATGGTTGTACAACCTGTGAGTAAATGAAAAACCACTTTAAAAACATACAAAATAAATATAAATGGACAATACTTTGACAGATTACTAGGAGGCAACGTAAGAGAATGGAATATGAATTTTGGAATCAGGCAGGCCTGGATGTCAGTTGTGTGATTAAAAAAAATAGATGGCTTAATGTCTTTGAGCCTTGGTCTCCCCATCTCTAAAGTAGAAATTGCTCCCACTCTGTAGGGTTGAAACTCAGTGATGTCTGTATATTGTTCAGCACGTACGGGTTGCTCATGGAGGGATAGCTGCCTTCTGTGTGCTCAGCACAGTGCTGGCTACCAGGTGTATGTGAGGCAGGGAGGTCTGGTCTCCACCTATGGGGCAGATCCTCTGTGCACCTGGAGTCCACTTGGTGAGACCTCTTGGCACCATGTGCTTGGAGAGTGCTGGTCAGAAGGCTCCTCTCCATGTGTCCTGTAGAGTATGGAAGCACATCTGTGCAGTGGCTAAGACTGGTGGGATCATCCCCATGTGACAGAGGAGATAGCAGGGACAGGTGGTAGGAGTAGAGGCAGTCTGACGTATGGCAGTGGTAGTACAGTGGTGGTATCTGGCCGGTAGTTTAATCACAGCAAGGAACACAGGCCAGTGTTGATTGAGTACTAACTATGTGCCTGCTCCTGTGTCTAAGTGCTTTACTGTGTAATCTCATTTAATTCTCAAAGCAACCCTAGGGCATACTGAAACAGCGGGGATGGAAGGATGTGTGTCTGGGATGTGTTTGCAGGGGAAGCATCAGGGGTGGGCAGTCAGGGAAAGCACACACGGACCCGGGTGTGCCAGGACATGGGCGTGTGAAGCTAGGGGTTGGGTGCCCATCATTCATTAAAGGCATCTCTTTGGTTTGTATATATTTGGAATTTTTTTGCAATAAAATTTTAAAAACCAACAACTCTGCGAAGTAGATGCTCTTATCCATGTTTTAAGAGATGGGAAGTTGGGGCACAGAGCATGCAAGGTCACACAGCAAGATTTGCAGATAGCTCACCACACTCAACACATGGTGGGGTTTAGCACTAGGGCTGGAGAGACAGAGGTCCCGGGCTCCAGGGCCTCTTGTGATTCCTTGAGTGCTGGTTCTACTGCCTGACCACTGAGGTCCCAGGCTCCTCCATGCACCCCGCCAGGCCTGCCACTCTCCCTCTTGTCTTGTCTCAAGAGCCCTGGGCTTTCCAGTGGGGTGTGTGAGGGTGTGGGGATTACAGAGGGAAGGCCTTCTTCTTCTGTCCCTAAATGTGGGGGATTTTAGCCTCATGATGTTGGGATGAAGTTCTTTCTCTTGATTATGTTGATCTGGTAAAGTCTGTTGGCCTGTGACAGACATCACCTGTTTCTCATACTGTGATCCTTCAAAACTTAGGAGTCCCGGGGCTCCTGAGTGTGTGGCCAGGGCTGCTCTGACCATGTAAGGCCTGGCTGTGATATTGCAGGGCCTGTTGCTAAAAACTGCGCCACAAGCTTGATAAACATGTTTTTCAGGGGCTGGCAGAGGAATGTTCTCATTATTAATGTGCCTTTAATGTTGGATGACTCAGACTATCCCTTATCATAGAGGCAACTTTCTGAGGTCCCCTGTAGAACGGCACAGATTCATCCATGGGGTGTGGGGGTGGCACCCCTGTTGGCCCCAGGAGTTGCCAGGCTCGGAGTAGAGCAAACTCGCGGGGCCACGGTGCGTACATGGCAGAGCTGGGATGCCACAAGCTTGCTGCCTTCAAGCTTTGCTTGTATACACAGAGGCCCAGTGGGCCCGGGGGTTCCTTGAAGATTTGGTCTCATCTCTGAGGGCTATTTGAGAAGCGCCTCCAGCTGCAGAGCCCCAGTCCCCATGGTCCTTGCCCTGCTGAAGCCTGGAGCCCTTCCTTCCCCTGTCCCCGAGCCCCTGTCCTGTTCCTGCCCTTAGGCGCAGCAGAGGTCCTGCAGTCAGCCCAGTTCCATTGAATGAAGCCTCAGCCTTCTCTCCAGGCTCCATCATCTACTTTTTTCCTTCCTGCACAGAACATCTGTTGTGAATTCTCGGTGTGGTATTGGATGTGTACTGAATTGAGAATAAATGATATGTGACGGCCGCTAGACTGAGCTCCATTTCACGCATATCTGGAGGCAGCTTTTCAGTGGACTTGGGCTTTAAATTGGCTGTTCTGGGCAATTTTTCTTAAAACCTAGGTTGGCTCCCCAAGGGTCCAGATTTATACTAGGAATTGTGACACAAACATCACTACAGAGGAGCTTCCGGGCCTCCTTAGTGGTCAGGCTCAGCAGTGACCTCAGGGTGGGACTTTGGGGGCAGAGCCTGGGTCTTTAAGCAAAAACTCTCTCTACATGTGGAAGCTGCCCAAGCACTTCAGAAACCTAAATGGGAGCTGTTGGCTTTTCTAAGATGGGGAAGAATCCCATTTCTGTTTCGGTTGTGTTGTAAGACTGCCCTGGAGAGGGTGGGGAAGGGTAGGAGGGGGAGGGGTGCAGACATCAGCTGGCATGTGACAGGAAGGCAGCATCTTCTTGATGGGGAAAAATTCAAATGTTTGGAAAAGATCCACAGGTTTGGGGTTTAAGGGGTCCTTTATTTTACCTTTTGCTGCCTCTTTCATTTAGGTGGGGAGTTTGCGAGATTGAGATAGATTTCCCACTGCTAGGGAACAATCATCAGTTTGGCATTGAATGAGTAACAGGCGGGTAGGTCTGCCTCGCACACCTCCAGGGCCAGCCGCATTCTCTGCAAAGTTATGGGTGCCACTGCCCTGCCTTCTGGGCAAGGCCAGCTGATCCTGGATCTAGACACGGCCATGACAAGTGCCTTCCAGACCTGATGGGGGAGGACATGCATTAATAACAGTCCCAGCTCCAGGGAGACTGGCTGAGCTGGCCCAGCACAGAGTGGAGAGAAGCCTATGAGGGAGGTGAGCTTGTGCTGGGCTGGGCAGGGGAGGAGTTGGGATGAACACATTCCAGGTGAAAGGAACAGCACGTATAAAGAAGGCAGCGGTGTTCAAGCCACCAGCCACACTCCTTTCTGTGGCTCCTGTTCTTGCTCTAGTTGAGTTTGGTTTTTTCACCCAGCCTAACTTCTGGGCAGAGAAAGGCACAGTCTGCTCCCAGGTGGGCGGCTGCCCTCCTGAAGCTATTTGGGGATGATCTGGCCTGTCTTCTAGGACTCTGTTCGTCTGTCTGTCCTGCAACTAGAACTCAGGCTGGGGCCTATAGGAGGCTGTTTGCATCTCTATGTGACCCTCACTGGGGCCTGGCTGAGCCATGCAGCAGTAGCATAGGCTTTGGAGATGGCCACCCCTGGGTTTGATGCCTGACCTGAGCTTGGGCCTGTGTGGGGAATGTCAATGTTCCCTGGCTGGCTATTGCAAGGATTAAACTTGACGTGTATGTTAGAGTAGACTTCCTCCCGCGCTCTGTGGCTGTGAGCTGTTCTCTATGCTTTAGAGGCAGCTCTGACCTCAGACCCGAGGGAGGCCAGCAGTGCTGCTGTCCAGCGGGTGTGGCCTGGCCTGGCATGTGTTGTCATAGTATTAAAAAATCTCTGTGCTGGTGGGTAAATAGCCCTGTGCCCCCTCTCCCAGGACTCCAGACTTCTCCATCATAAGGCAATTCAGAAAGCCACACCTGGCCCATGTAAGTTGTTAAACATTGTGAGTGGCCCTCCACTTTAAGTCACAGTGTGTCATCTCACTACATGCAGGCCCATGTGTCTTTTCCACCCTCGTCCTGGCAGTGCCCTGGATAAGATGGAGGGGCCTCCTGCTTTGTCTCCTACAGTTTAACAGATCTTGCTGACCTGGGAGCTGGCAGGCTGCTGGAGTACACAGAGGCTGAGGAGGGAGCCCCCAGTTTATAAAGGGGCTGGCTTCCAGAAGGTGAAAACAGATTTGCTTGTAGGTGAAACCAGGGAGCTTAAGCTAAAGTCATGTTGTCGCTGGAGCCTGGCTTCCATGGGAATTCCTCCCCGGGGCTTAGGACGCACACACTGCTGCATCATCCGGTGGTGAGGATGTGAGGCCGGGTCTCTAACCTGGAGCAGGGACTCCTGTGGAATGGGAGGGACAGAGGGAGGAGGAGGAGGAGGAACAGCGATTTCTTTTCCCTTAACAAAGGTCGGAGCTGTGGGTGCAGAGTCTAAGGTGAAGGAAACCTTTGCATCTTTTCCTTCTTCTTTGCACCCTCCTCCTCCTCCTAGGGTGCCCATCCTGCCCAAGACTTTGTCCTCCCCTGAGGCACCCACTCTAGCACCCCATGGAGGCCTGCTCCATTCCCCCTAAATTATGCCACACTCACATTACTGATCCCCTTCTGTCATACCCCTCTGCTAAGAAGGCCCATCTTTGGAATAGTGGTTCTTTTCTAGAGGCAAGATGATGGCAATTCCCACTAGTGTGTGAAGGACTGATAGCACCAGAGTGGGAAGGGGGTGTTTGCATGGTGGGCCACCAGGTGTGAAGGTGGGCCAGCCTGATCTGCCTACAGACTTCCATGTAAGCTATTCCTGCCATCCCCAGGGTCTTCCTTTCTTTTGATTCTGGACTTGAAGGTTGTTGGAGGTCTATAGGCATAGCCATAGACAGGCCTCTGGTGTGTGGGTTTGCAGGCGTTGACTGCCTGTGACTGATAGATGCTGGGTTGAGTATGGCCAATGCCAAAGCTAAGTGATTGATTTGGAACTGGACTTAACTAAATTCAAAGACCCGAGATAAAACCCTCCTTATGAAGGAGTCATCAGATTGGCATCTGAAATCTTTGTGTTATTCTTT
Organism: Galagoides demidoff; assembly: GCA_963574575.1. Classification (NCBI taxonomy): domain Eukaryota; kingdom Metazoa; phylum Chordata; class Mammalia; order Primates; family Galagidae; genus Galagoides; species Galagoides demidoff. Next base: position 17,359 of record CAUYQV010029686.1, on the reverse strand, counting down.
TGGGATGGCGGTAGCTCAGGGTGAAGGGAGAGGGGAGAGGCTAGGGCAGGAAGAAAAGGGGGGTCAGACTACAGGTTGGACACCAGCTGGTGCCCATGCTCCTCCCACGTGAGTGATTCTGGAGTGAGGCTCCGGGCCCTGTGCCTCTCTGGTTGTGGACAGCACCTGTGGGCTGCCTCTAGGCAGGGTGGCTTCTTCCTAACCTGATTACTGAGCTGTCGAAGGGGCTGGGATGAAAGTGCCCTTATTAAAAACCAAACAAAACATGAAAAAGGCAGAACAGGCCAAGCAGATGATTGAGTGCTGCGGTGAACTCATCAACCCTGCAGCTTTGATCTTGGAGGCGCAGCGGCTTCTGCTCAGGGGACGCTGGGGACGTGGTCTTTGATGTTCTCCCTACCCATAGCCATCACTGCAAATGTCCATCTGTGAGGACTGTGCGGGGGCCCTGAGCCGAGGATTAATTATGTAACGAGCCCAGATCTCAGGCCCTGCCTGGCTAGACCCTGCACCAGCAAGGGGGCCCCAAAGTGCCACCAGGTGCCTGAGGATTAGCCTAAGGCCCGTTTATGCAGGAAGCAAGGAGTGTGCGTCTGTTACATGGAGCTGTGTCGCCCAAGTTGTGCGGCTGTCTTTATGGAGCTCCAGAATGGCCTCTTTGATATCGCTCCTCAGGCCCTGAAATGGAGCCCTGTGCAAAGAAATTAAGAAAAGCTATCAGGCATCTGCAGCCACTATCACACCATCTGGTGGCTCAGAAATATTTTATAATCAGATGAGTAAGATGGGCTTCTCTCACCTCACACATGTCAGCCTCCCCGCCCCCCACTGTCTTTGGGAAACACCAGAGAAGCCTTTTTCCCAGGAGTGAAGATACTGTACCCTGAATTTTTGCCACTTGCTAGCCGGGTGACCTTGGGCAGCTCTCCCACGCCCTGTGTCCTGGGTTTGTAACATGGAGATAATGGGGGTGCTGCTGCCCAGTGCTGTGCATGGCCCCAGAGGAGACTGAGATTTGAGTGTGTCCTGCTGGGATGCGATGTATCATTTGTCTTAGAAAAACTTTTAAAAATGGTAGCTTTTAACTTTTCCCAAATATAAATGTGATATGTGCACATTCCCCATGGAGTATCTGGAGAATATAAAGGGACTAGAGGGCAGTTATTAACTTACAACACATCCCCACCCCCATCAGACGGGAAGCTGCCGAAGACATTTTGCCAAACTTTGGGAGATTTGCTACATGAGCACACAGATGGTCATGAGGAATAATTGTGGAAATAAGTGGAAGTTTGACTATGGGAGGTCTGAATGTGTGCGTGAAAGTGTGCTCTGGGGGGGTGTCTGCACGTCTGTGTACATGAGAGAGACAGCCAGGGCACTTGGTGTGCATACGTGTGAGACCTGTGTGCGTATGTGTCTGTAAGCATGTGAGAGGCAGCCAGGGCATGTGTGTACATACATGGGACACCGGTGACTCTGTGTCCATGTGTGAGAGCGACAGCCAGAGCGTGTGTGTGCACATACATGTGATGCCTATGTTTGCATATGTGTCCATAAGGCATGTGAGAAGGACAGCCAGGGTGTGTGTGTGCACTGGATACATGTATGTGCAATGCCTGGGGGTCCTCAGACCTCCTGTCAGAGCAGGGTAGTGGCTTCAGGGCTAGGTACTAGCCTGGCTACATTTGAGTCCTTTGAGAGGTGAGTGAAGAGAAGGGAGTTGGCAGCTGTGACTGTTGATCGGGGGGTGGGGACACGGAGGTCCCTGCTCAGTCTCTTGTCTGAGCAGTGCTGTGGACCGGGGTGATTATGCCACAGTGGGGCATAATCACAGGAGGGGGCAGGATGCCTGGGGATTTGCTGGGGGAAATTCCTCAACCCAAGATGGGAGGAGGTGGATGGGGCCAGACCCCAGTTGCCATTGACCCCATCACAGCCCAAATTCTAGTTCAGGGCAGGGCTTTGGTGTCTCAGGGGAGGTGCCCTCTCAGGCGCAGAGATTAACTTTGCCCGGCTCAGCCCTTTGTGGCATTTTTCCTCCTTGAGATGGGAGGCAGTTCTGTCCCATAGAGACGCTGAGGATGTGCATCTCTTGAGCCAGCAGAGTGTGAAAGATCCACCAAGGGTTTGCGTCTGGGTGGGGATGACAGGTGGACCAAGCTGAGCAGCAGAGCGGGGCTTTGCTTATCACTTCTTGGTGGTGAGTCTGTGTAGGGAAGGTATTTACACTGTCAGGGGCTGACATCATCAGGCAGAAGTGAATGTACGGTATTTTCAGCATGATAGTATAAAAATGAGAGTGTGGCTCTGCCCCCTTCTTCCCTTCGTGTGTCTGCTGCAGTCCCCCATTCCCCCTTTGCCATCACAGCCGGCTTCGCCTGCCTCCCTCCCTCCTCTGTTCTCCCTCTGCCTGGGGCCAGGACTGCTCCCCAGGGTGCCAGATTTTAAACACTCGTTCTTCTCACCCTCTCTACCACCCCACCCACCTACCCAAACTAGTTTCTAAGGGATTTATATTTGCTTGCAGAATGGTGCAAATTGTTTTCATCCTCAAGGGAACAGAATGCTCATAGATAAGCCCAACTATGGCATTACTGCTATTCACTTTCAGATGTCTCTGGAACACCCCACCCCACCCCACCCCCGTCCCAGGTGCTGGCTGGTGGCAGAAGCTGTTTCTGTGAGTTCAGCCTGACATACAGGTTCCCTCAGTGATAGGGACTGTGTCTGCATCCCTGTGCTCTGTGACCTTTAGAGACACCTGTTCTTTAGCAAGACTTTGCCCATTCGGTCAAAGTCTTGGCTTGGTCCTTCAGCTACTACCCAGTCTCCCCACACCCTTTCTGAGCATGTCCTCCAAAGGACGCACGGTGGGTGGTGGGCAGGGGTGGGGCATCCAGGGGAAGCTTCTTCTGAGCTGGTGGCTGACTTGGATCACGATTTCTAAGAGGTAAAAAATGTGCCTGGGAGGCCTGATAATAATCACTGCCCCCAAGCCCCAGCTGAGCTGTAGACTAAGGTGGGACTGAAGTGGGGAGGGGAGGAAGGCAGGTGTAAAATGGCTGCCCCTCCTGCCCCTCCCTTGGAGCTTTCTTGTGCCTGCTGCGGATCCAGGCAGCCCAAACAGCGCACCCTGAGGCCCTCTCAGCCCCAAACAACCACCTGCTCCTCCTCCAACCCCCACTCGGCTGCTCTGCCTGCTGCAGGTGTAAACACATCTCGGCTAGCATCTCTTCCCAGGGCTCTGTGGCTTTTTATTCTCTTTCGGGGTGTGTGTGGGGGGTGCGGTTCTCTGAGGCCTCCTTTGTTTCATGGGTATCCAGCGTGGTGCCTGGCGCAGAGATGGCCCCCCCCCGCCCCCGCTCCGATCCATTGAATGTCCAGCTCCTCAATATATTTCTGTGTCCTTGTGAATTCAGACAGACTTAGGTTTAGTGAATTATACTTCAAACATAAGGAAACATAGTTATGACATGGGGGCGGGGGTGGAAGGCCCATTTCCAGAAGCCCTGGCAGGAGAAGGACCAGCGCCACTCAGGCTTTCATTCAGTTATTAGACACCTACTGTAAGCCCAACCTGGTGATGTGGATATAGAAGTGAGATCAAGTTGAGTAAGGCAGGGATTCCGGGGCCCGAAAACAGGCCTCTTAATCCACTTATTTTGTATACACCAGACCAGTAACATTATGCTTCTTTAAAACTACTCTGGATCCTGGCCTTCTCCCAGGAAATCCAGGTAGGTCTGTCCTGTAGGCCCTCCTCACACCGTGTGGGCCAGCGGCCTTTCTGTATCTCCCAGTGCCCAGGGGCTGACCGCAGTGCTCAGTGTAGGTCCCCCTCTGAGCGTCAGTGTTTTATTAACTTTTGACTAAAGTAGCCTCTGTGTGAGTCCCGATCATTTCACCGCTGTGTGCTGTCCCTTTGCACACATCCTGTGTGTTTATCCTGGTGGCATCCGGACCCTTTCTTTGCTCTGCTGACACCAGCAGCCCGGCAGTGCAGCCTTTGTAAGTTTCTAAAGCCCTTCCCATCATTACCAGGCAGTTAGGGGATCTAAATCTTCAAAAAAGAAATTATACATACTTTTCTCCTACCATGAAAGTAATCATACTCATTAGGACATCTTGAAAATACTAAATGGTAAGAAGGAGACAGAAAAAAAAAGATATCTGATCATGGCTGCCCAGGTAACCACCGTTAGATTTACATAGTCAGAAGCAGCTTGCTTCTGGGGACCATCAGCCCTGGCAAGGGGTTGGATAATTGAAAAAAAAATTATTAAAGAGGGGATGGATCATGATCGTGAATATAATAGGGACATAGTGAACATTTTATTTTGACATAAACCATTTTATTTTAAATATCAAACCTGATAAGGATATCCCTATTTCTCTCCCTCTTTTTTATTGTTTTCCTTTGAGACGGAGTCTCCTTCTGTGGTCCTGGGTAGAATGTAGAATGCAGTGGTGTCATCCTAGCTCACAGCAACCTCAGACTCCTGACCTCAGGTGATCCTCCTGCCTCAGCTTCCTGAGTAGCTGGTTCTACAGGTGTGCACCATGATGCCCGACTAATTTTTCTTTTTTTTTTTTAAACTTGAAGTTGTTTTTATTGAAACACAGTACATAAAACACCAAAGGAATCACTGTCATAGCAGTGAATTCATGGCTACAACAGAGTCAGTTAATTTTTTTATTTTTGGTCAAGATGGGGTCTGGCTCTTGCTCAGATTGGTCTCTAACCTCTGAGCTCAAGGGATGCTCTTAACTCAGCTGTCCAGAATGCTTGGATTACATGTGGGAGCCCTTCACCCAGTCGCTAACTCTTGATTTTTAGGGATAAGACCTTCCTCGGATTATGGGTCTATTGGCTGATTATTCATACCTTTAATGCATTTTCTGAGATTTGCAGTTTCTATTTCTATCAAGTGAAGTAGGAACTGAGCACGGAGCACCAAATACCACCAGATAGCCACACACTCTGCAAGTATATAGTTATTTTGTTCATGGCTAATTGAGTAGCCATCTTCCTAAGACATTCACCTGTGTCATAAAACCAGTCCCTTTTAACTCCTGTTCCGATGGTTTACATACAATTTAATTAAGTAATTACATAAGTACAACTGGTCTGAACAGGTTTGAAAACAAACACAGTGGAGTATTGGTCAGCTGAGGCCAACGGCCCAAGGCTCCAGTTCACCCTGTGCCTCCCAGCAGGGGCAAACCTCATCCCATAGTCCCTGGACAGTCAGGAGAGGCGGTTAAGGAAGTCCACTTTCTTCTGGTCCTTTACTATCTATGCCTATTTTCACATAGAGAAAATTTTGTGTGATTTCTCCCTCTTAATACTCAGAGAAGTCTCCTAATGTTATAGATTCCAGGCTGAAGTTTTTAAACTTAAACATGTAGCAGCTGCTGGCCACAGTGTTTGCATTCCCCATAATGTGGGAGGCCAAGATGGGATCATCTTGTAAGGCCAGGTGTTCAAGACTAGCCTGGACAACATAGCAGGACCCCCATCTCTACAAAAAAAGAAAAGTACCATACACTTATGGTAGTGTATAGCTATAGCTACTTGGGAGGCTAAAATAGGAGGATAGCTTGAGACCAGGAATTCAAAGTGAACTATGACTATGCCACTGCACTCCAGCCCAGGAGACAGAGCAAGACTTTGTCTCTAAAAAACATGCAACAGTGAACATCATACTATCATACTTGATGGTGAAAGACTGAGAGCTTTCTCCCTAAGGCCAGGAATGAGCCAAGGATATCCACCTTTGCCCCTGCTATCCAGCATTGCACTGGAGGTTCTAGCTAGAGCAGTTGGGCAAGAAGAAGAAATAAAAGATATTTGGATTGGGAAGTAAGAAATAGAACTGTATTTGCAGATGTGATCTTGTGTACAGAAAGTCCTAAGAAATCCAGTAAAAAAAACTATTAGAGCTAAGAAACGAGTTCAGCACATTGTGGGGTATAAGAAATATTATAGAAAACTAAATTGCATTTCTAGACACTTTTCATGAACAAAATTGAAATTAGGAAAATGATTCCATTGGCACCAGCATTGAAAAGAATAAAGTGCTTAGGTATAAATTTAACAAAAGAAGTGCAAGACTTACATTCTGAACACTATAAAATATTTTTGGAAGAAATTAAAGAAGATGTAATGAAACAGACATGTTCATGGGTTGGAAGAATTAATATTGTTAAGATGGCATTGCTCCCACATTCGTCTACAGATTCAATATAATCTCTGTGAAAATTTCAGCTGGCTTTTTTTTTTTTTTTAGATTTTTAAAAACCGAAACATATATTGCATGACTAATTGTTGAAATAAATTCTTAAGATGAACTGGATGCTGCAGCAGCTGCCCTCTTGGGGTTAGGCGTTGCTCCTGCACGGAATCCTTGCCTCAATCTGCGGGACACAATTTTTAGGTGCCTCATCCAACCGGTCCCAGTGGCATTTCTTCTTTTAGCCTTGGCACTCCAGTTATACTTTCTCTTGTGCTTGGCAGGATGGCCACGTTTGCCACAGCTGGTAGGCCTTAGAGCCCCAGTGGTGGCACAGCTACGCTTTCCAAACGCTGATGTTCCCTTCGTCATGGTGCTTCTGTGGCCGAGACCCAAGAGCTCAGCTGGCTTTTTTTTTTTGCAGAAATTGACAAAGTGGATCTAAAACTCATACGGAAACTCAAGGGACCTAAAACATTCTTAAAAAAGAAGAACTAAGTAGGAGAACTTAACACTTCCTGATTTCAAAACTTACTGCAAAGCAACAGTAGTCGAGACAGTATAATATTGGCAAAAGGATCGCTATACACATCACCGAAATAGAATTAGGGTCCAGAATAAGATCTTCACGTTCATAGTCAATTGATTTTCAGAGATAGCAAGTAATTCAATAGGGAAAGTTAATAGTCTTTTCAACAAGCGGTGGTGGGACACCTGGATAGCTACCTATAAAAAAGTAAAGTTTGGCTCCTACCTCACACCCTATATTATAAAAACGAATTCAAAATGGAGCAAAAACCTATATGTAAGAGCTAAAACTACAAAACTCTTAGAAAAAAATAGGCACATAAGTCTTTTGAGTTAGGCCTTGAATTAGGCAAAAGTTACATGTGACCCCAAAGCCCAAGGTCAATCAAAGAAAAAGATAGATGGGATGTCATTAAAAATTTACAATGTTTGTGCTTCAAAGACACCATCAAGAAAGTGAATAAGCAACCCACAGACTAGAAAATTTTTGTGTATCGTGTATATCAGGCGTCCTCAAACTATGGCCCGCGGGCCACATGCGGCCCACCTAGGGCATTTATCCAGCCTGCCGGGTGTTTTTGCTGCCACTGCCTGTCCTGCTTAGCAGCCGACTGGTCCCGGGGCCCGCAGTCCAGCTCTCCAACAGTCTGAGGGACAGTGAACTGGCCCCCTGTTTAAAAAGTTTGAGGACCCTTTGTGTATATTCTAGACTTGCATCTAGAATATGTCAAGAATTCTTACAACTCAATAATAAAAGACAAGCCTGTTATAAAATGGGCAAAAGACTCGAATGGACATTTCTCCAAAGAAGATGTACAAGTGGTCAGTCAGCACATGAAAAGATGCTTCAAATCATTAGTCGTTAGGAAATGTAAACCGAAGCCTGTGAGATACCGCTTCCCACCTGCTAAGATTGGTAGAATTGAAAAGTCAGATCAAGGCAAGTGTAAGCAGGGATGCGGAGAAGCTGGAGCCCTCATACGCGGTTGGTGGGACGAAAGTGGTGCAGCCACTTTGGAAGACAGCCTGCCAGTTCCTCAGAAGTTTAAATATAGAGTTACCATATGACCCAGCAGTTCCACTCTGAGGCATATACCCAAGAGAAGCGAAAACTTATGTCCGTATGAAGACTTGCATGTAAATGTTTATAGCAGGATTATTTATAATAGCCCCAAATGGAAATGACTGGAATGTGGGGCAACTGGTGGATGGATAGACAAGTTATGCTTTGTTCATACGATGGAATATTATTTAGCAATAAAAGGAAGGACAGATTCATGCTACAACGTGGATCAACCTCGAAAAGAATATGCTAAATGAAGGAGTCACAAAAAGTCCATATATTGTATGATTCCATTTATATGAACTGTCCAGAGGCGGCAAACCCACGGAGATGCAAGTGGATGAATGGTTGCCTGGGACTGGGGTGTTGGGAGCAAAGGGGGGGGGGTGACTGCTAATGAGTATAGGGTTTCTTTTGGGGGAGATCAAAATATTCTAAAATTGGTTGTGGTTTGGTTGTGGTAAGCTTTGAGTTATGTACTTTAAATATGTGAATTGTGTGATATGTGAGCTATGATGTATCTCAATAAAGCAATTATTTAAACCCTTGAACACCAGGCACACAGAGACACTGTGCCCCCACTGCTTCCTCCTCACTGGCCCCCCCTCCACTGCATTCCTCTCAGCCAGTTTGGGACCTTCCTTTTCCCCCCTCCATCCCTGTGGCCCCTTCTCAGGATGTAGAAGGTACCTTGATTCCCTTGCACATGTTGCTAAAACTTTTCCGTTCTCATCTTGAATCTTTTTCTTAATGGGCTGATTTCTCAGGAGGTTTGTGTCTGGATCTAAATTAGCCCTCTTGGAAACATTTGGCTTCCTCCTCTATCAGCTGTGACGTTAGCAGAGGCCATGCATGCTGGGGCAGGACCCAACCTGTCCCTTTCTCTGCACCCCCTGGGGACGTCTGGGCTCAGGTTCCTTGGTTCGATTGGGCCATGCTTATCTGTGCTCCTCCTGGGCTTCTTAATACCAGGGGATCAGGAGAGTCACAACAACCAGCTTGGTCCCATCAAGGAGAGCTGGAGAGGGACAGCCCCAGTGCCCCTCAGCAGGAGGGACCTGTGGAGTCTTCCTCACCTCTGCCAGGCCCTTAGACAACACGTAGAACATTCTGGCCCTCTGCACTCTCTGTAGCAGGATAAAAAAAAAATCTTCTTTCTGGCCTACTAGTAAACTCTTTAAAAGTAAGTACCATTCCTCACATTACAAAAAGTTCTGAGCAGTTTGCATACTTACTACTTTTTGATATGCACTGATCTTTGAAAAAGAAGACTCTTCATGAAAACTGTGCTTTGTCAGTTCTGCAGAGAAAGGATGGTTGGATTTTTGACTGACCAGGTTAAGATAAGGGCAGGACTAATCCCCAGTGTCCTGGGCTGGCTGGCAAACTGTGAAGATACAGTCAGTTCTCACCTTTGTTGTTGACTTGCTGAGTGACTTTGGAAAGGCCCCCCCACCTATACCTCAGTCTCCTCATCTGTCTAAAGAGTGCGATCTGGCTCAGTGCCAGTAGCTCAGTGGTTATGGCACCAGCCACATATACTGAGGCTGGCAGGTTCAAACCTGGCCCAGACCAGCTAAAGAACAATGACAGCTGCAACAAAAAATAGCTCAGCATTGTGGTGGGCACCTGTAGTCCCAGCTACTTGGGAGGCTGAGGCAAGAGACTTGCCTAAGCCCAAGAGTTTGAGGTTGCTGTGAGCTGTGATGCTGTGGCAATCTATTGAGGGTGACATAATGAGACTCTATCTCAAAAAAAAAAAAAAAAGAAAAAAGAAAAGAGTGCAATCTTAGGTCAGTCCCCTAAACAAATACTTTAGTGGAAACTCCAGACACCGTCCTTCTTCTCCACTGTGGCCCTGTGGCCAGTGCTCCCTGTGGGAGAGTGCCACAGTTAGGTGAACTGTAGGGAGGCTGATTCTGGGCCCTGCAGGCCCTGCTGTGGCTGCTTTGCCTTTTAGAGAAGCAGCACTGAAGTGATCAGCTTTCCAAGTAGGGCTGGACTCTGGGGGAGGTTTTTTATTCAACTATTTAGTAAAAAATTAAAAAAATACAAAACTGTAGAGAGAATAGTCAGATGAACAGTGGAAGCTTAAAGAACCTGGGGAGTAGCCTGGGATAGTTCATGGCGTCTGAAGGTGAAGGATCTACCAGACAGCTCAGAATGGAGGGCAGAGGCAGCGCTAGCCCAGGACCTCCAGCTTCCCTGGGAGGAGACCACAGGCCCATGGACCACATACAGCTCACCATCTGTTATTACAAATAAAGTTTTATTGGCACAGCTGTACCTATTTGCCATTGTGCCATTGTTTTCTGCTCTCAGGCAATAGGCATAGCTGAGTAGTTGACTGAGAGACCCTGTGGCCTACTCTGCTGACCCCTGGTCTAGAATGTGGAATGCTGGATCCCTATCCAGAGGGACTTTTTGAGAGTTTTTATTCTGAGTTTTGTGAACCAATTGCTCATCTGTTCCAGGCTTGCATTCCTCCAGTGACTGGTGCTCATCCCTCAGCAGCAGTGCATTCCAGCAGTGGAAACATGCAGGTCCTCTGCTTACCCCTGCTGGGCTTGCTCTCCCTGGAGCCTGGGCTCACACACCTTCTTTTACAACCCTCCAGGCCCAGTGGAGTCTGCAACTCACTCCCAAGCCCAGTCCTTCAGCCCCTAGATCCTCTCCAGGGGTAAGGAACCTGTGCTTACAGCCACATGTGGCCTTTTTTTTCTTTTTTTGTTAGACAGAGTCTCACTTTGTCACCCTTGGTACACTGCCATGGTGTCATAGCTCACAGCAACCTCAAACTCGTGGGTTCAAGTGATTCTCTTGCTTCAGCCTCCCTCATAGCTGGGACTACAGGCACCTGCCACAATGCCTGGCTATTTTTTTTTTTTTTAGCAGGCCCAGGCTGGTTTCAAACCCACCAGCCCTGGAGCATGTGGCCAGCGCCCTAACCACTGAGTTACGGGCACCCAGCCCACATGTGGCCTTTTAACTGACCCAAATTTTACAGAACAAATCCTTTTATTAAGAAAGTTTTGGGGTTTTTTTGAGATAGAGTTTCACTCTGTCACCCTGGGTAGACTGCTGTGGCATCCAGCCTAGCTCACAGCAACCTCAAACTCCTGGATTCAAGTGATCCTCCTGCCTCAACCTTCTGAATAGCTGGAGCTACAGGCACCTGCCATGAAGCCTGGCTAATTTCCCTATTTTTGGTAAAGACAGGGTCTTGGTCTTGCTCAGGCTGGTCTCAAACTCCTGAGCTTAAGGGATGTTCCTGCCTTGGCCTCCTAGAGTGCTAGGATTACAGGTGGGAGCCACCGCACCTGGATACAAAGGATTTTTAATATTCTTTTTAAAGAATAATTTGACCTTAAAGGAACATGTGGTGTCAGGCCGCAGGTTCCCCACCCCAGCTTTCTTCATTCCACAGTTACTTTCTCAGTGCCTCCTGTCAGGCAGGTAAGGGCCCCGGGAGCCTCCCAGGGCCTGCTTTCTCCCCTGAACTGTAAGGGGCATTTCACTCTCCTGTTCACCTGAACAGATCTCCAGTCTCTTCCAGGGGATTCTGGGTTGCAGCCAAGGCCGACTTGGCCGAGTGAAGGTCACAGTCAGGGTCAGCCACCTTCCAGGTTTACCTGCCAGGTGTCCTGGAGAGGTCATTGCTCCCCTTTTACAGACAGGTAAACAAAGGCTCTCAGGGCTCAGAGCACAGTGGAGACCAAGGTCTCCTGGATGCGACTCTCACCTTCTTTCCATTGTCCCACACTCCAGGGCAGGGATAACTATTTTAACTACTCAAAATCTACTTTCTGGGGCTCCTGCATAGGCTTTTACAATGAAGAATGTGGATGGGGGCTTATTGTCTGAGCGCTCCAGGTTTCCCAACAGCATCTGATCCTAAAGGTACAGCCTTGTGGGCTAACCTTGTGAACCTTTTGCTTTGTGAACTGTGGCTCCTTCTCATTAATCCTTTGATTTGACACCCTCTGGCATCTATGCACCAGGCACCGTGGTAGGTGATGTGGAGATGAAGACGAGGAAGATGATGTCTTGTGTCTAGGGAGCTCACAGACTAGCAGGACAGGAAGCAACGTGGGCATGTGCACCACACCTCATGAGGCCTGCAGGAATGTGGGCGGGCTCGTTGGAATTGAGCTTTGAAGGGTGCATAAGAGTTTATCAGCACAGCTGCATACTTAACGGCTTGCAATTAAGCAATAACAGGGGTTTGGCAATGACAACTTTTCCTGAAGCCTGTGCTACAACTTAAGGCTTCTGCAGTGACATCCTGGGAATGGCTGGGAAATCTGTAACTGCCTGACCTCCTTTGTTATCTGCTCACTGCCGAGGGCTCAGTGAGGTTGTGTAGCTAGCTTGCAAAGCATTTGAAGATTAAACCCCCCAGAGATGTACAGATCTCTCCTAAATAGATACAGAATTACCTTAAAATTTCTCCCGACTCCCTATAGAGGGCCCACAGGGCACTGTTATGAGGGTCTCAGAAACCAATTCTTATTTTCCTCTTATTTAGAGAAGGAGCCTCTGGCCGAGACATGTTCTAGTGACGCATTGGTCTCTGTCTTGAAGAGTGTGTTCTTTTCCCCAGGAACATTAGTCACAGCACAGTAATTTACCCCAAGGGTTGCACAGTGAGAGTGGGATGGCATTGATTTGTGGGCCTTTTGGCAAAACATACTTGTCTTAACCGGAGAGGGAACTGGCCTGAAGATATTCCGTGAGAAGCCTGACCATGTGACCACAGGTCAGGTCCTGCTCTGTTCCCCACAATGATGGTGGGGAGATGGAGAGAGGGAGAGATGTGCAGAGGGAAGATGGTGGAAGAGACAGAAGGACACACAGAGAGGAGGGAAGGGAGAGATTAGTGACAGACAGACACACAGACAGAGGAGGCCTGTGACATTGGGTCCACTCACACACTGGCCTTTCTCCTTTGGGGTCAGCCAGCTGGGGCAGGCTCCTGAGTGCCTGGCAATTGCTTTAGCTCGGGAAGCCCCTACCCTTCCATCTGGGAAAGAGCCTGGGCTGCCCTGGCTGCCACTGCCTCTCTGCTCAGGGGCTCCAGGGCCCTGTGGGGCTGCTGGGGTCTGACAGACAAGGGATCCAGGACTGAGAGAACTTGGGCCATTTCAGCGCTGACATTCTCGGTCTGCAGGACGTGGAAGTCTCGCTTCTGCTCTCTGGCAGGGTTTGTTAAATGGTGCAGTGGATAATTCCCTCTGTCCTTGCTGAGGAAGAAAATGCATGCCATGCTCCTGTGTGGTAAGCACTGAGACACCAGTGTGCTGAGCAGCTGGAAACAGGCTCTATATTAACAATTGCCAGCACCTATAAAATGCTCACTCTGTGCTGGGCCCTTCACCAAATTGGTTTGCTCATTCATTCATTCATTCATTTGCACTTCTGATTCCAGCAACGACCCTGTGAGACAAGCGTTATCTCTGTTTTATACAACGAGGGTTGGCAACATGCTCAAGGACACCCAGCTCCTGAGCCACTGAATCACATACTCTCCTGGAACAGGGACAGAGTGAGTCTGTAGTGAGCCATGATGTCTGTGTGAAAGTGTTGAGGGCCGCAGGAGGTCGGCTTCTTCACACCAAATGAGTCCATGGAGGAGACCCCTTTTGCCTGAGTGATCATGAGGTGGTTTTGAACTGAGTCTCGAAGGTCAGGCTGAGGTGATAGCTGAGGCAGGACAGTGTGGGCCAGGATAGTGGCAGCCTGGGTGGGGGAGGGATGCCCATGAAGGTCGCCCTGGGGAGGGGAGCACACTGGCTCTACCTATCCATGTTTCCCTGAATTATGAGTGAGGACTCAGAAGCCCAAGCAGGTTAAGTGATGGGTCTGTTGTTGTGCCCCATGTACCATCCACCCTGGAGTTCAGCAACAGGAATGGCACTCCTGCATGGTAGGAGGCAGTCAGAGGGGCACAGGGACTGAGAGGCCCTGGCCTGGGTGGCCTTCTGGGCACTGCTCAGCCCTTGCCCTGTGTTTTCCCAGGCCTGGCCCTCCCACGGGCCCAGCTTCTACCCTGGGCTCTGTGCCTGACTGCACTGGGGGCTGGAACCCTTTCTGGCCACCTTCCCACGAACTCAAGCTTGCTTCCACTGTGAAGCGTTTTAAGATAGGGGTGGTCTCTACCTTGGCGCAGGAGGCCCCTGTATCTCCTGAGTGCCTGTGCTGTCCTTCTGGGGAGCAGCCTGAGGCGGGGGATGGGGGAGAATGTGCTTCACATAAGGCCAGTCTGGCCAGGGGTGACGGCCGCAGGGCAGAGTGTACATCCCCCTGGCCCAACCCAGGCTGTCAGCTTTCTCCTACACACATTTCCTTAAAGTTCTTCAAGGCTTCTTTATCATTCTTCCTTATCTGCAGCGAGAGCTGTGTGATGTGAGGCCTGCCCTGCACCTTCTGTGGTGCCAATGCAGGCTGGGGAAGCTGTGACAGGTGCCAGGAGCCATCCCGGCTGGCCACTGAGGGAGTGGACCCTGTGGGCCATGGCGTGGGCAGAATACTTGGTCTCAGCCTGTTGCTTGTGATGTGTTCACTCCTGAGGACTGTGTTAGAGCAGAAATGCCTCTTGCATCTTTATTAGGTCGCCCTAAATTGAGATCCAGCATGAAGCGGGATGTTCTTTTAAATATCACGACCTTTCCTCTCTGCGAGGTGTTTGCAGAACACTGTTATTTACTCCCGTTGTTGTCCCCACCTGCAGTTTAGAGAGGAAAATCAAGAAAGCATGTTTTTTCCTCCCCACATAATCCCATCCCCGGCAGTAATAAACAAGGCTGTCTTCCTGTTATGAAATAGCGGCAACTTCTTTAGGCAAGAAAAAAGTGCCTTGTGGCAGGAAAGAAGGAACAGCTGGAATGGGGGGGGACCACGCCCAGCCTCCTTCCCGGGTCCGCCTTCCCCCAGGCTGCCCCGTGGAAGGCACAGCTGTGCCCTGAGCCTCTCACCCTGAGCTGCACGCCTGCCAGAGGTGTCCTTCCAGGTCTTCAGCACAGCCACCTTGCAGCCCTGGTGGAGGGAGCCTTTCTCCTGCACCACAAGGAACTGCTGCGGGAAGGACCAAATGCAGCTCTGGCTTCTGGCTGAAACACGGCCCTGGATGCTCAATGGTCCTGGTCCCATTTTTATAAACAGAGGGTAGGTGCCAGGTGACATCAGGTTGTCGAGACAACGGAGGAAGCCCTGTGTTTGATAGAAGCTGTGAGGAGTGAAATGACACATTAGTAGTCTAATAGTTCGAGAAGAATTTTCTACTGTCTTCAGAAACTTCTGGTGACCAGGACAGTGGCCCCTGGGTGGGCAGAGGCACAGCCGGCCAGATCTCTGGGAGGTGGGCCTGGACAGCTCTTTGGACCCCACACTGGCAGGAATTAGGGGCCATCTAGTCGGCGGGATCCTCCAACCTGTTCTCTCTCCCTTCTCGTCCCTGCAGGCATGAGCGTTCATAACAGAGTTTAAGACTTGAAATGAGGCATCTTTATTCCTAGAGAAAGCCCCTTTGGGCCCAGTCCTCACAGTCTGCGTGACAGCAGTGACATTAGAGGAGAGAGCTGGCGTGGGGAGAACATTTTTCCACCTTTTGCCCCTCGGGGAGGATGAAGTTGGGGCCTTGGCCTCAGTTAGAGCCCTGGCCCCAGAGGGAAGAAAGTGACATCTCTAAGGACACCATGGCCAAGCTCTGGTGTCCTTCCAGGTCCTCTGTGGCTGGCAGCCTCCCCTCTGAACACAGGCAGACCACAGCTCCCTGAGGGGCGATGGCAAGCCCAGGCTATGCACCCTTCATTCTGAGAATGATCCCCTTGGCAGAGTCCAGCGTCTCCCGCAGAGGTCGTGATTTTACCCCTACTTTGTACGTTGGTAGATGCACATGGATACCCTTTCTCAAAGCAGGCTCTGTCATCTTCCCTTGGCCCACCAGACTCTGAGTTTGCTTCTTACCCTCCTCCCTGTTGCCCACTAGGTTTGCAGGGAACTGAGGCGTGCTGCCATTCCTACCCACATACATTCTCCACCACCAGCCCGCCAGACACTGTGATAGGGGGCAGACCCCAGCAGGATCTCTGGGTCCAGCAGGTCACCAGACTCCAAGGAGGTGGCACAGGGTCCCCTAGGGTGGAGAATGTCCAGGTGACTGTGCCACCAAGAGAGAGTGCACCTGTGAGGATGGAATTTATTCCAGGTCAGAGGCATAGGAAGGAAGCCTGCCCCAGAGAATGAGAAGCTCCAGAGAGCCCAGGAAGGGAGCCAAGGCCCTTGGAGAGCCTCTGCTCTGCTCTCGGAGAGAGACACAAAGCTAGTGAGGGGCCAAATATGAAAGATTGAAAACAAAATAAAACTGAATCGTATGGGTTGTTCATTTGGAAGACAGATCCCATGTGACAGGAAATAGCCATCTTCTTGGATGAGGCCGAGCCTGGGAGACAGAGCAGGTACTTGGATCCACCCCCTTCCTTTCCTTCCCACCTGTCTGTCTTCATTCTTTTCTTCCTTCCATTTCCTTCCCTCCCTCCTTTTCTATTCCTCCCCTACCCCTTTCCCTCTTTTTCTCTCTCTTTAACTTTCTCTCTCTCCTGCCCTCGTTACACTCTGCCCACCCAGGAGTGTCCTGTCAGTGGACACCTCCCGTGTCTGCTCTAAGCTGGGGGACCCTTTTGCTCCAGGCCTACTGATAGAGCAGTATGGGTGAGACTGCCCTGGAAAGCCCAGTGGACAGGGCTCAGTTATCCAGGCCAGGCTCTGGGGAGGCTGGGCTCCTGGGGAGAGCTTAGTCAGGGGTTGTACAGGGATTAGTGGGCATGGGCGGATCTGAGAGAGAAACAAGCTGGTTTTCACTTTCAGGCCATTGTTTAATGAGGAGAGTGTACAAATAAATCACATTTTGCTCAATCTCTGGAATTCAATTGGTTGCCCTAATTGCCTTCAAGATACTGGAAGAGAGAACTCCTAGCAAAGGTTCTGACAGATCCAGCTATCTGGGTCTTATACTTCTCTTCTTATTGTGAAACCAGTCAGGTTTGGAGGACTTGAGATGATCGATTCATTCATAATTTTAAACTGATTTTTTCAGCCACATACATAATGTTTAACATATGCTTAGAGCCCTTTTTAATGTTGTAAATATTACTCTATTACATTAGAGGGTTAGAATTTCTCATTTGGTGACTATTATCTTTTGATAATAACATTAGTAATGTTTCCATAGCTCTTGAAAGCTTGCCAAAGGCTTTCATATACATTAGCTAATTTGATTCTCACAATAACTCTCTGAATTGAGATTTTCATCTCTCTTTTATGTAATTTATGTTTCATTCTTTTAAAGACAGGGTCTATTCTGTCCTCCAGGCTGGAGTGCAGTGGCACGATCTTAGTTCACTGTAGCCTCCAACTCTGGGGCTCAAGTGATCCTCCTGCCTCCACCTCCCCAGTAGCTCCACCGTACCCTGATATCTTAAAAAATATTTTTATAGAGATGAGGTCTTGCTATGTTTCTCAGGCTAGTCTTAAA
>CAUYQV010029685.1:0-10894 GCA_963574575.1 Galagoides demidoff | reverse complement strand
GTTGGGACCACAGGCGCCCACTACAACACCTGGCCATTTTTTGGTTGCAGCCATCATTGTTGTTTGGCGGGCCCGGGCTGGGGATTCAAACCCGCCACCTTAGGTGTACGTGGCTGGCGCCTTAGCCGATTGAGCCACAGGCGCAGAGCCTAAACACCTATTCTTGAGATAGTAATGGGAAATAGGTTTTATCTCGCATGCCAACTCTAACCAACTGCTTTTATTTCTTAAAGCACTGCATTAAATATCCTGGACTAGGCTCAGGCTGAAAAAAATGCTTGGTTTACAGCAAAAACAAAATAAAAAAAATTAGCTATCCTGAGAATTCTGATACATATTTGACACTCCTGTCACCAATTCTCACAAATAGTACTAATTTCAACTATTAGCATCTGAATTCTAAGTAATTTTATTATAAGGTAGGCAAGATTTTAAATGCAGTTCTTGATTTTTTTCACTCTCCAGGGTGGATGTCTACATTTTAACATTTAAAATATATTCAAATTTCCACAAATAACCAATCAAATACCTGGCATGCCAGTAGCAAGACCCTGACCAAAAGCCAAAGTTGGATTTGCAGCTGCAGCTGCTGCAAGGGATTCTGCTTGCTGCCCTTGCTGACCCTGACTGGGAGTAAGAGGACGCTGACCAGCTCCAGCACGAAGAACCTACAAAAGTCAAAGGCATTTTTTAAACAGTAGTATTACAAGATAATAGGT
The DNA here is from genome assembly GCA_963574575.1 of Galagoides demidoff. Lineage (NCBI taxonomy): Eukaryota > Metazoa > Chordata > Mammalia > Primates > Galagidae > Galagoides > Galagoides demidoff. The sequence goes on along the minus strand of CAUYQV010029685.1, from coordinate 10,175 downwards.
TAAGTAAATTTATCTTCCATAAATGTGTGTATGTTACAAATAGCCATTTGATATTCTTTGAACAGCATATAAAATGGAATGTAGATTTAGCATGAAAAATTACAAATTACAATAGAAGCTTGTAAGGTGGCTGACTGGTGAAAAGACTGTTAACAAACTAATCAGCATAACAGAGGTGGTCAACATAAGAAACTAGGCCTGAACTGATTATGTACAGGTGGTACAAGTCTGATCTATGAAAATTTGGTCAACTTTAGGAGGTGGTAAACTCTGGAGGTTCTACTGTGCTGTAACATGAATAACACATTGACTGGCTCCTGACAACTATTAATCTATAACACAACGTGAAGGCTGTTTATAGGTTAAGTTCTAAGAGGTCTTTGGGTAAAAATTATTTCTAATACTTGTCACTCTTTAATTTACCAAGGTACTATCTAAAAAATAAGTTGGGAGTAAGGTAAAAAGATGAAAGATTTTAAAAATTTACATTTTATTAAAATGATTTTCTACAGCTAAAAATAGACAGACAGGAAGCTTAAGGGAATAAATTGTGAATTTATTATAAGACAGTGATGCAAAGTCAACATTTCAAATCAAACCAAGTTTTCAGAATTCAGAAGCACTGTAACAATGAATAAAAGATGCTTTTAAATAAAAAACTTTCATGTAAAAAGACCCACAAAAATCACACCAAAACAAGGTAAAACTCTTACAGCTGGTCAAGTCTTACTACTTTACAATACATAGCTGTTACAGTGATTATACACAAAAATGATTAACATAAATCATTAATTTCTTCTTCAATTCTTCCCAAGACAGAGTTTCATTACGTTGCCCTCAGTAGAGAGTACTGTGGCATCACAGCTCACAGCAACCTCAAACTCTTGGGCTTAAGCGATTCTCTTGCTTCAGCCTCCCAAGTAGCTGGGACAATAGGCACCTGCTACAATACCCAGCTATTATTTTTTTGTTATAGTTGTCATTGTGTAGCAGGCCTGGGCCGGGTTCAAACACGCCTGCCTTGGTGTATATGGCCAGTGCCCTAATTATTAACCTGCGGGTGCCAAGCCCTTAATCATTAATTTCAAAAATATAAAATCAATCCAGGACAAGCAGGATTTACCCACGTGTGTACTGTTAATATAATGTGACATTTTTACTTTCTTGGGGAGCAAGTTAATAAAAAGAAAATGTGACATTTTTATGGCTCCCCAAAGATAACAGATTAAAAAATAATCTCAATAGATGTACGGGGTCTAAAAAATTATTTCTTAAATAATGCTATGTGATGATGAACAAGGATGGAGCCAAAGGACAGCTTCAAGATAGAGTCAATATAATAAAGGAAATTCAGAAATAAGCTCAACTGCCAAGTAATCATTCCCACATTTGTCATTAAGTTGCATCTTTGAGATAAATATGATGAATGTGACAGCCAGAATTCTGGTATTTATCAGTATGAGTTTTTATAATTATCAAGATAGTTCTTTGAAAAAAATCTGACGGCTGGGCATGATGGCTTACATCTGTAATCCTAGAACTTTGGAAGGCCAAGTTGGAAGGATTACTTGAGATCAGGAGTTCAAGACCAGCCTGAGGAAAAATAAGATGTGTCTCTACAAAAACTTGAAAAATTAGTTGGATATGGTGACATGCACCTGTAGTCCCAGTACTAAGGAGGGTGAGGCAGGAGGATCACTTTAACCCAAGAGTTTGAGGTTTCAGTGAGCTATGATGAGGCCACTGTACTCCAGCTTTGGTGACAAAGCAAGGCCCTGTCAAAAGAAGGAAAGAAAGATGAGGAGGAAAGAAAAGAAACAAAAAAGAAAAGGAAGCAAAAAGGTTAGAATTTTTTAAAAAAAATAATGAGGAAATAATGAGGGTTTTCCCTAACCTTAAGGGAAAGACATTCAGTTAAAAATTAAAATTATAATTTAAATACTTGAAGAAAAATGAAGGGACAATTACTTTGACAGGAATGTTAGTATACTAAGAAGTGATGAAAAGAAAATTTTTAAAATTGCTAGCTTTCTAGACAGCAAAACGGAAATGAAATACAAACAAATCTATAAATATACACTATATAATATGACAGGGATGGGGATGGGGAACTCATGTAATAAATAACTTGTATAACAACTATATGTCAGGTACTATATTACATATTGAGGAAACAAAGACACAAATTATGAAACAGCAGGTGCTCCTAGAATTTCAAACAATTTATTTAATTTCACAGATATTCTTTAAAAAAGAAAGGCCTACCTGTTGCTGTCCAGGCTGAGCTTGTGATGCTGCTTGCTGATTGGCTGTGCTGTTTGCTGCAGCGGCAGCTTGTTGCTGAAATAAATTGGCTGGATACACCCCCCATGGAACTCCGTAATACTGAGGTGGAACCACTGCTGGACCTAAATACCACACCCAAACCCCCCCCAAAAGAAGTCATTATATTTTATAGCTACATATGGTTAGTTACCATTAGATTATAAAAGGGGATGGGCTTTAACACTTAGAGCGAAACATGTCCTTATAATCTTCTATCGACTTACACTTACTATATTGATTCTTTAGGGAGCAAGTGTCATTCAAGTATGGATTATTAAAGGTGTTCAGGAGTGACATCAGTCATCTTAAAGCAAAATTCAAGACTATCTATGGAGGACATGTAACCATCTATTCAATAGTTAGTGAATGTACATTTATGGGTCTGATACTGAAAAACAGATGCCACAAAACTATTTTCTTATGCCCAATTCATCACTTCTCTCGTAAAAGAGTATTTTTTGACTATTTAAATGAATTATAGTTTTTTCAAAATCTATTGCTTTGTAATCTGTAACACAAAACTAGGAAACATCCAAGGCACCAGGCTTACTATAACAGTATTTGAATGGTAAACTTTAAATTAAAAAATATTATTCATATTTCAAGCAGCACTAGTCACAATTCTTGTAAAACAATTCAAAATCATATTAAAACAAATGAGATATCAATGTTTATGTGGGTAAGAAAATAAGACTAGTGAGTCAAGACAAAGAACTAGATAATGTAAGAAGAGAGAAAAGCAGAAGAAAGCAAACTAGGAAAATGAGAATGAATGGTTCCCACTCTATTCAAGATAATACTTGATTCCTGGAAAATAGTATTATATGTAATAACCCTACTATTAAAACAATAAAGAAATTAAACCTAACCAATCTAAAATGTAACATAATTCCTAATACAATAGACATGCCCTAAATTCTTGTCAGTGAAAGTTTATCTTAATTTGTGTATCTGATTAAGTCAAACTCTTGATTCCGCTTAGTTTTGGAAGAAAATAAAGCCCAGTATATTTGACTGAATCACTAAAATATTATAAAAGCTTTATGCCAGGGGTGGTGGCTTACACCTGTAACTTTGTGAGGCTGAAGGAGGAGGATCATTTGAGGCCAGCCTAAGCAAACTATAGAACACCACCTCAGAAAGGAGGGTTTGTTTTTGTTTTTTTCTAAAATTAGGCCAGGCATGGTGGCTCATGTCATTAATCCTGGCACTTTTGGAGGCAAAGGCAGGATTGTTTGAGTTCAGGAGTTCAAGATCAACCTCAGCAAGAGCAAGACCCCCTTCTCCACCAAAAAATAGAAACATTTGTCTAGGGGAGGTAGTATAGGTTGTAGTCTCAGCTATTAAGGAGGCTGAGGCAAGAGGACCACTTGAGCCTAGGAGTTTGAGGTTGCAGTGAGCTATAATGATGCTACTTGTACTCTAATCCAAGGTGATAGAGACCCTGCCTTCAAAAAAAAAAAAGAAAAAAAGCTTTTAAAATTTAAAGGTAAACATATTTCTGTAGATACTAAAAAAGAGGTTATGAAGATAGGATACACTATAAAAACAATAACTTGCTAGTGAGACATTATCTTAAACCTCACTGTCTACCACTTGCAGCTACTGAAGAATTAAAAGGTTCATAGCTCCAAACTGAGATGTGCTGTATTTACTATATACAGGATTTTAATGACTTAGCATTAAAAAGGGGGCGGGAGGAAAGCTATCTCTTAATGATTTTTAAAATGCTGACAACACATTAATATTTTGTATGTGTTTGGCCAAACCAAACGTATCATTAAAATTAACTTAATCTTAATCTTTACAATACAATTACTAGAAAATTTTAAATTACATTTTCTGGCTTACATTGTATTTCTACTGGACCACACTGGTGCTAGAAAGCTCATCATCCCCAAACTAAATGATTCTCTTAAAGTTGCTTCTTTCAGTCCCCCAGGTTAATGGTTACCTGTGTATATATAGTACCAGTACTCTACATACTAACAGCCAGTTAAATAGCATCAGAAAAGGCCACGTTTTCATGGAATCACATGCCAATCTACACCAAAGGCTATTTAATATGACAATTTAGGGCTGTTAACTATTGAACAACAATTTGAAATCAACTCCCCCTCCTCACTTTTTAAAACATGATCTTGAATTTAAAAGTCCCCAGACTCCAAGGAAAAGACTGACTATAATACTATTCTATAATACCAGAAGTTGATTTAAAACTGTCTGATTAATGACAATCATCTCAATGCAGACACCCCCCGAAAGCCAAAGTATCAGTGCCAACCTTAAGATTTCTAAGTTTATAAAACTGAAATACAAGCCAATTTAGTATAGGAGGAAAGAGTTATCACTTAAGCTTTCTCTTGTAGCATTGCAGTTGAAAAGTAACTCCCTGGAAACTTTTGATTCATTTTGGATAATGCTTCAGAATTTCCTAGAAATTTCAAGTTGTTTCAAAGATAAAAATAAAGCTTACACCAAAATTAAAACTAAATCCATAAAAAGCAACAAGGATGAACAGTAAGTTACCTGCTAATGTTGCTGCTGCAGCCAATCCCGCTGCAGTATACGGATCGGTCCCTGGAGGAGCAGCACTAATAATATATGGATTTGGCACAAATGCAGCTGGAGCAAGGCCTGCTGAGAATACACCAGCTGCATTTAAAAGGGGAAGAAATAATGAATAAAAAATATAAAATATGGCTTTCCTCATTAGATAAAAAAAACATTTCTACTTTGAATCTGGAGTGGAGTTGGGGAGGAGACAATAGTTCAAATTTTTACTCTGTAATTCTAGCAGACTCTCAAGTTTTTTTGTTTAATAGTGCTCTTGTAAGATTTTTGTGAAAAGTATGATACTGAATATGAAAAGACTATATAGTATTAGCACACAACAGATAATAATGTTAAGAGTTAGAACTACTAAATTCAATAGTAGCTTTTCATTCAATCTTTATTGTGACATACTATGAGCTAGGAATTCAACAGTGAGGAAAGATATAAATCTCTCACAAAGCACTCTAGGTGTAAAAACAGGTAAATGAGCAATTAGAATATAATACAACAAGCACTATGGACACAGAGGTAGGAGATACAACAAACTCTGGAAGGAGGTGGAACAGATGGGGTATGGTGTGAGATAAAATAAACCAGAATGAAGACTAATGAAGAGCTTCCAGGCCCATATTAACTAGTCTGGACTTTATCCCCTGTAGGCAATAGGGAACCAAGAAAGAGCTTAAGAGAGAGTGACTTTAAGCCCACTTCTGAGTACTATATCCATATGGATTTAGTGAAGGCTAAGCAAGATTTTAAAATTTTACATCTGTATTACTCATTAAAGAAAGAAGTAATTCTCAGGTATTGAGGAATGACTGTATAGGCTTTTCAACCATAGTTACTGAAAAAAATTACTTTGAACATATGTTGCCAGGATTCTTTCTTTTGGAAAGTAATTGAGGCAAGCGGAAGATAAGAAAATCATGACCAAAGCCAGGTGCAGTGGCTCATGCTTATAAACCTAGAGAACTGGGAGGCCAAGTGGGATGACTACTTGAGGCAAGAGTAGCCTGGGCAACATAGTGAGAACTGTCTCTACAAAAATAAATTAGCCAGGCGTGGTGGCACTACTTGGGAGTATGAAGTAGGGGAAGTGCAAGAACCTAGGATTCAAGGTTGCAGTGAACTATGATTGCAGAACTGCACACTCCAGCCTCGGCAATAGAATAAGATTATGTCTCTAAACAAAAACAAAACAAATCATAAGAATGTGTTAAAGTTAAAGGAGACCAAAAAGATTCAAGTCTAAAAGAGAATTAAGGATGCCTGGGAATTTGGGAGGCCCAAGGCTTGAGCTCAGTTCAAGATCAGCCTGACCAAGACCAAGATTCTGTTTCTACTAAAAATAGAAAAATTAGCCAGGGGTAGTGGTGGGTGCCTGGAGTCCCAGTTATTCAGGAGGCGAAGATCACTTGAACCCAGGACTTCAAGGGTGCTGTGATGTGTTAGGCTGATGCCATGGCACTTTCAGCTTGGGCAAAAGAATTAGACTGTCTCAAAAAGAAGAGGGGAGGAGAGAAAATTAAGGAGGGGGAATAACGTGAATGTGGACATAAAGTAATTTTAAAAAATATTCAAAAGGAGAATATATCTTGAAGATTTAAAATCAAGATTCAGAAAATATCTTCAAACTATATTATAGTAACTTTCCATGTTTCTGACTATGATCCACAATATGTAATACATCTCACATCAACCTAGAATCCACACATGTACACATATGCCACAAAGAAGTCTTACAGAAAAAAAAATTATCCTTATGAAATTTTTTTTTTTTTTTGGAGACAGAGCCTCAAGCTGTTGCCTTGGGTAGAGTGCTGTGGCATCACAGCTCACAGCAACCTCCAACTCCTGGGCTCATGCGAGTCTCCTGCCTTAGCCTCCCAAGTAGCTGGGACCACAGGCGCCTACCACAACGCCTGGCTATTTTTTTGTTTACAGCCATCATTGTCTGGTGGGCCTGGGCTGGATTTGAACCCGCCAGCTCAGGTGTATGTGGCTGGCACCTTAGTCACTTCAGCCACAGGCACCAAGCCATGAAATTTTAATGTACTCTATATTGCACTCAATTTTTTTACTTATCACTTTCTATAATCTATTTAATTTTTAAAAATACAGGTCATAACACACAAATTTGATTTCATGCCAAGAGCCATTCGAAAAATCTGCTTCTTATAAAGGAAATTAGATTAACTTTGAGTTCAATAAAAACTCTTGCATTTTAAAGTTATTTGCTCAGTTACATTCTAAACTATTCCCTAGGTCAAAGGTTTCAATATTGCCAATAGGGGCCAAGCACAGTGGCTCATGCCTGTAATCCTAGCACTCTGGGAGGCTGAGGCAGGTGGATTACCTGAGCTCCCAGTTCCAGACCAGCCAGAGCAAGAGTAAGTCTCTAAAAACAGCTAGGCATTATGGCGGGGCCTGTAGTCCCACCTACTTGGGAGGCTGAGGCAAGAGAATCGCTGTAGCCCTGGAGTTTGAGGTTGCTTTGAGCTGTGACACTAGAGTACTCTACTGAGGGTGACAAAGCAAGACTCTATCTCAAAGAAAAAAAGAAAGACTGCTATCAAGTTCATTGATCATGAATTATCTTTATGACAAAAATAGAAAATAATGTATTAGTATTCATGTTCTCCTTATACAATTACTAAGTTTAAAAGCCAGGATATAAGTTTTTAATATTTTATGGCTTTTTGAAACAATCTCTTGATTGTTTAAGCTTCAAATACAATTAGAGTATATAAAGTGCAAACTGAAGTATTCATGTAATCCTTAGTGATACATTGGTTTGCCTCCTCAATTTTTAAATACACTCATTTTATATTCTAATCTATAATGATATTTTAATATGCTTTTTCCACTTATCAATCATAGACTTCTGTCTACAGATACATATCTACCTCACTCTTTTTAATGGCTATATGTGTTTTTTTCTTTTTTGGCTGTATGTGTTCTATAGAGAAGGAATATGACTTAATCAGTCCTGTGAGATATTTAAATATATATGTGGATGGCTCGTAATTTTCTTCCATAAATAATAGTGTTATTACTTTTTAACTATACCAATATCTGCATTATCATAGCCTTAAGAAAATTCACTTAAATAGGCAAAAACAAATTCTTGATCCACCAGGAAGACTATACCCAATTTATATTCCTACCAAGAGGATGTAAATCACACTCCTGCCAAACAGGACATTACACTGGCCAGGTGCAGTGGCTCACACCTATAATCCTGGCACTACAGTAAGCTGAGGAGGATGGATCCTTTGAGCTCACAAGTTCCAGACCGTCCTGAGCAAGAGGAGACCCCTATCTCTACTAAACAAAAAAACCTATAATCCCAGCTACTAGTGAGGCTGAGGTAAGAGGATCACCTGAGTCCAAGAGTTTAAGGTTGCTGTGAGCTAAGATGATGCCACGGCACTCTACCCAGGGCAACCGAGTAAGACTGTTTAAGGGGGAGAGGGGGAAAAAAAAAACCCAAAACAGAACATTATCAAACTTTTAAAATAGTTAAAAATCTGACAGGCAAAGTAAAGCTTTTCTTCTCTTTTGAGACAGTCTTACTATATCACAGCTCACAGCAAACTCAAACCCTTGGGCTCCAGCAATTTCTTGCCTCAGCCTCAAGTAACTGAGACTACAGGCACCCACCACAATGCCTGGCTACTTCTTTTGTTTCAGCTGTCATTTTTTTTTTTTTTAAGCAAGCTGGGCTGTGTTCAAATCCTGGTGTATGTGGCTGGCACCCTATCCACTGAGCTATGGGTGCCGGCCCCACATATTAATTTAGGGAGTACTGAAATCTTTACATATTTTCTTTCAAAAGCACGTTTCCAAAGGATTTGATGCTTTTCTCTTGTAAAAGATGTACTTTCTATGATCTTCCAAGTTTTGACTTGTATAGATAGCATCACTATCAAACTCTGTCACCCTAACTTCGTATTTTTTAACACTCAACTTTGCAGGATGACCTCAGGGATATTATGTGGATTAAGGGATTTGAAATCAATGTATTAAATGTCTCCCTGGGATACTAGGTTGTTTAAAACTCAGTTTTAAACATGTGCCCTTGGTTTTTATCTCCAATTGGAAGTTTAGTTGTTTTTTTTTTTTTTGAGACACAGTCTCATTATGTTGCCCTTGGTAGAGTGCCATGGCATTATAGCTCACAGCCTCCCAAGTAGCCTGGGACTACAGGCACCAGCCACAACACCAGGCTATTTTTAGAAATTGGGTCTCACTCTTCCTCAAGCTGGTCTTGAACTTCTGAGCTTAAGCAATCCCCCCATCCTCCCAAAAAGCTAGGATTACAGGTGTCAGACACTGGCCACTGTGCCCGGCTCAACTGGAGATTTTAAAATAGGCCTTTTAGCTGTAGTGCTTGTCACCATCATTAAGAAAACCTGATGTTCGGGGTGGCACCTTTGGCTCAAAGGAGTAGGGCGCCAGCCCCATATGCCAGAGGTGACAGGTTCAAACCCAGCCAAGGTCAAAATAAATACATAAATAAATGCAAAAAAACCAAAAAAAACCTGGTGTTCTAATTCCAAATTACATATGAGGCAGTTATTGGTATGTCTTTGCTGGCCCTGTAAAATGTCAAGAAGACAGGCTGTCAGAATAAGAAGGCTGTGTTGATGGTTGGGAGTCACTTTGTCTTGGATAAAAAAGACTGATTATCAATAAGGAATACACTACTAACTGTGGAACCAAGATTGAAAAATGGGATCAAAGAAATTATGCTTTCAAAGAAATATTTCGGTTTTTCAAGTTTATTTGCCTCAAGCTGTCCAGAGGGTTTCACAGAGAAGTTCTGCCACTTATTTAAAGATTATGTCCAAGGCCTATAATTCTAGCACTCTGGGAGGATGAGGCAGGTAGATCACTTGAGTTCATGAGTTTGAGACCACCCTGAGCAAGAACAAGACCCCATCTCTAAAAATAGCCTGGTGTTGTAGCAGACACCTTTACTACCAACTACTTGGGAGGTTGAGGTAAGAGAATCACTTGAGCTCAAGAGTTTGAGGCTCTGCGCCTGTGGCTCAATCGGCTAAGACGCCAGCCACGTACACCTAAGGTGGCGGGTTTGAATCCCCAGCCCGGGCCCGCCAAACAACAATGATGGCTGCAACCAAAAAAATGGCCGGGCATTGTGGCGGGCGCCTGTGGTCCCAGCTACTTGGGAGGCGGAGGCAGGAGACTCGCTTGAGCCCAGGAGTTGGAGGTTGCTATGAGCTATGATGCCATGGCACTCTACCCAGGGGGATAGCTTGAGGCTCCGT
>CAUYQV010029681.1:0-15232 GCA_963574575.1 Galagoides demidoff | reverse complement strand
AGACAAATGGCCAACAAACATATGGAAAAACTCCTCCCCAGTCCCTAATCATCAGAGAAATGCACTGAGGTATCTTCATCTAACCCCAGTGAGAATGGCTCACATTATAAATTCCCAGAGCAACAGATGCGATTGCAGAGAGAAAGGAACACCCATACACCGTTGGTGGAACTGCAAACTAGTTCAGCCTCTGTGGAAAGTAGCATGGAGATCACTCAAAGAACTTAAAGTAGACCTACGTTCCATTCTGCAATCCCTCTGCTAGGTATTTACCCAATGGAAGAAAAAGACACTTTATCAAAAAGACACTAGTACCCAAATGTTTAGTATCTTTCCTTCTTATCTCCTGCTATCTTCTCAGGAAGGCAGAGCTGGAAGGGATTTAGGGATTGACTCATATGATGAGACTTCACAGGGTAGGACTCAGGTGAAAAATAAAGATAAAGGAAGGCTAATCACAGCTCAGTATGAATAAAACCTTTCCAGCCATTCTGTCATCCTGGAATTGGATAAACATCGTGTGATGCCGGGAGCTGTTGGTCCTGGGAAATTTGGGGCAGAGGCTGCTGGTCAGAGACGATATGGGGGGTTCTGGCTGGGTGAAAAGGTGTCCTAGGAGAGGTGAGCTCCCTGGCCTTTCTACTCCCAGATTCTATGATTCCACCTGCACCCCAGCCCACTGTGAGACTCCTGAGGCTCATAAAAGGGCAGGCTGTGGCCCCAGCTCACTCAGCCAGTAGGGACAGAGGGGAAAGTGTCTAGCAGGAACTAAGATTCTCAGACCTGTGGCTCCAGCTGGAGGTTTTCTTAAGTACACTCAACATCACCTCATAGCACCCCCATTAAGGCCAGCATTGAAGAAGGAAGAGTATCCTATCTATGCCCTCCTCACTGCAGGACTTGCTAGATTGTTTAAGGCCCTTGTCATGAATGCTTGTAACCTTCTCCAATTTGAGGCAGTACATTCATTGGGGATAGAGGTTGGGATACAATGGGGGAGGGGTGTTCCCACCTTCATCTAGTACCAAGGGTTCTGTTTGGATGTGAGGTTAAACAATTAGTTTGCTACTTTCTTGTTCATATGTAACATTCCTGGATGTGACCAAGCTCAGGAAATACTAACACTGAGACATTTCATGGATGAGGATGGGGAAGCTCAGAGTGCTCAGACTGAGTGCAGGTTGGACCAGTGGGTGAGTACCCAGATTTATAAGGCACCAGTTCTTTCCCTCAAGTTTACAGTCTAGGAGGAAAAGACAGCGATACTGTCTTCACTGTATATATAAAGAATCATGAAACCAAGAAAGCAGTCAATGCCAGAAAGGAACACAGATAAGATGCTATCAGAATCAAGCAAAAGAAAAAATTGAAGCTTATTATTAATACTTACTACATTTAAACTGAGCCTTGATTGGACAGGACTTTGGGCATTTAGGGTGAAGAAGAGCACTTACGATGGGAAACACTAGAAAGACAGAAAGTGTGCTCCATGTAGGAAGAGTGAATGTCCAATCTGGTTGGAACCTAACACTGGGAGAGAGGTGGGCCATGATGCTGGGAGCACGGTTGGGTGCAGCACAGACAGAGGCAGACACAGTGGGCACCAGGGAACACCCATGCGTGGCATGGCTTGGCAAAGGGGTCCCCTGCTCACTCCGGGCCTGTTCTTCCAGGACTCTCCCTTCTCACACCACTGGGATGGAGTCTGGCATTGCACTATGACTTCCAGTGCCAGCAATCCCACCAATCAACTGTCCTGCTCAGGAAGTGTCCTTGGCCCTTAAACTTTATGCCCCAAGAGGGGAATAATAACCCCCTTCGTGCCTTCCTCAAAGGGAGGATATGAGAACTGAATGATCACGGACATGACGATGTCTTGTAAATGTGAAAGTGCTGTGGCCTCGTGTGGCATTATTGTATTGCCCCCCAGCCCAGGAGTTCTCCACATTTGGGGGCATCAGAATGACCTGGGGAGCTTGGTGAAGATGTAGTTTATGGCTTCACCTGTCCAGCCATGATTTTATTCTGTGAAAAAACTGGCCATAAGCCAAAAATTGGAATTGCATTTGCCCTTCTCCTACCAATAACAAGAAAATTGCTATATCCCAATACACACATACATTTAAAACCCAATTTTCAGATGAGCTGCACAGGACTATGATTCTGGAGAAAAGGCAAACAAATCAGTGAGCCCTCCAATCACCTTGGCTTTCTGCCTGGAAAAACTTTCAAGACTGCACTGCAGAGATGGGGAACCTAAGTAGGGCAGGACGGTCTCTCTGAGCTGAGGACACTGAGGGTAGACTTTGGGGAGACTGGAGTGGCAGGAATTTAGAGGGCAAAGCACCAGAGAGGAGAGCGTTATACAAAGTGAACGCTCCAGAAATCTGCACAGAGCCCTCCTTGAATCTGTTGCTGGGCACTAGGCTGCACAGATAGAGGGTGAGATTCCACATATTGATTAAATAATAACAAGGGATGTCAGTTGAACCACTGTCAGGACTCACACAAGTCCAGAAGAGATTAGAGTTCTGACCAGCCAGAATGAGGAGACCTTGATGGCATTCAATCAGATGACAGATGAGCACACCTTAGAAGTAGGAATAAACAGCCTTAGAAGAGCAATTACTCCAGAATTCCTCTAGCAATTACCTCACAAAACCTTAAGAACAAGTTTTGAAGAATGAAGCTGATCCACAAGTAATTTACATACCTGCAAAACTCTTTACGGGTAAACAACAAAATTACAAGTTGATGTAACTTTGTTACATCAACAAAGTTACAAGTGTTCAGCACAGAATAAAATTGTGACTAGATCTGTATGAAGCAAAAACACAAGACCCTCAAAGGAGGAGAAAACATAAACATAAGGAGGAGAGAATTGAATGATATTTTAAATGGAACTAAATGGAACTTGTAGAGGTGAAATTAACCAAACTAAAGACAGAAAAAATAGAAGAGAAAAAGAATAGAAACTCAACAACTTGTTGAAGCAACATTAATGAACTTAGTTTCTTTTGCCATACCTTTAAGTCTACTCATTTTTTTATTCAGTAGTATATATCTGTTGTTAATTCTAGTCAGTAAAAATTTCATTTCATGGCACTTTGGGAGGGCGAGGGGAGAGGATTGCTCAAGCTCAGGAGTTTAAGACCAGTCTGAATATGAGCGAGACTCCATCTCTACCAAAACAACAACAAAAACCAGTTGTTATGGGAGGTGCCTGTAGTCCCAGCTACTCTGGACGCTGAGGCAGGAGGATTGCTGGGGAGTTTGAGGTTGCTGTGTGCTCCCCATTGCACTCTCCCCAGCATGACAGAGTGAGACTCTATCTCTAAAAAAAAAAAAAATTCATTTCGCATATTATTTTGTTACCTCTAGATGTTCTATGTGGTCTTTTTTTTATATTTTTGACTTTTCTCCTCATCGTGGTCACATATCTCTTTAAATCCCTAACTGTATTTCTGAGAGCTATTTTAAAATCTTGTCTGCTCATTCCACCTCTCTGTCATTTTGCATTGTGTTCCTATTAATTATTTTTCTCCTTGTTTTGAGTCACAACATGGATAACAGGACTTCTTGCTAGAAAATGCAAGCCAGAAGACAGTGGAACACTATTTGTAAGGGCTAAAAGGAAATAAAAGTCAACCTAAAATTCAATATCCAGAAAAAAAGAAACTGCAACAATTAAGAAGAAATACATACTTTTTTCAGACAAAGGAAAAGTGACAGAATTTGTCACCCCCAGACCTGACTGTAAGAAATGTTAAAGGAAGTCCTTCCGGTGGGAAAAAATGGTATCAAAAGGAAAGTTAGTTCTACAAAGAAATAAAAGTGACAGACATGGGATATATGTGGGGAAAGATAAAAGCTCTTTTTTCAATTTTTGAATTTCTTCTTAAAAAGATAATTGACTTTTTAAGGCAAAAAAAGGGTAATAATGCATCCTGGGCCTCATGTATGGAAGTAAATTTGACAACAACAGCACAGAGGAAGGGGGGATGGAATGAACTGTGATCAAGATTTTATCATTTTATGTGCAATGCTATAATATTATTTGAAAGTAGACCATGTGAAGTTAACAACAAATATGCTAAACCCCACAGCACTGCTAAATAGCTAAATAAACAGGTAGTGTCAATAAGCCAGTGCTGGAGAGAAAATGCAATGCCAGAATACAATCTATGAGAGGTCAAGAAAAGGCAAAAAAGAACAAAAGATAAACGAGACAAATAGTACGATAGCAAAATGATACATTGGAACCCAACCAGACTGCTAATTAAATTAAATGTAAATGATCTAAGCTGCTCAGTTAAAAGATAGAGAGGCTGGATTTTTTAAAAAGCCCAATCTAACTACATATTACCCTCGAGAAAACCACTTTAACTTTAAAGACACAGGTTAAAAGTAAAAGAACGGGAAAAGGTGTAACAAGCCATATTAGCTTTCTATGGGTGCCATAACGAGTTATCACAGACGTGGTGGGGTTACAGATTTCCTCCCTTACAATTTTGTGGGTTAGAAATGGGGTTCACTGTGCAGGCTACAACCAAAGGCTCAACAGGGCTGCATCCATTTCTGGAAGCTCTAGGGGAGAAGCAGCTGCCTTGCCTTGGCCAGCTGCTGGAGATACCCGCATTCCTGATTCATGGCCTTTCCTCCATCCTCAAAGCAGGCGAAAGTGGGTCTAGTTCTTCCATCACACTACTCTGACCATTCTTTGGTAGCTCACATATTCCAACTGACTGCAGCCAGGGAAGGTTCTCTGCCTTTAGGCAATCGTGTTAGGTGCTCTTGGATAATCCAGAACAATCTTCTTTCCATCTCAAGGTCCTTAACTTTAATGCCCTCTGCAGTGTGCTCTTTGGCATATAAGGTAACATATTCATAAGATGCCGCAAGTAAGATAAGGACATTTTGGGAGAGCCATTATGCTTCCCATCACACATGCAAACATTACTAATGAGAGAACTGGAGTGTTACCACCTAATTACATGTGCAACATTCATCCAAATAGAACATACGTTGGACCATATAAACGTTTTGAAAGTTTCAATCAATTTAAAAAGGTCAAAATCATATGGAGTTTGTTCTCTGACCATAAAGGAATTAAGTGAGAATTCAATAATAGAAAGACTTGGAAGTAAAAAACACACTTTTAAGTGACAAGGGAAATTACAAAACATTTTGCACTGAATGAAAATGAAAACAAAATTTGTGGGCTGCAGCTAAAGCAGTGCTTGGTATGAACTTGAGAGACTTCAATGCTTCCACTGGAAAAGAAGGTCTAAAATCAATACTCTTTAAGCTTCCACCTGAAAAAGCTAGTAGAAGAAGAGCAAATGGAAGTCAAAGTAGGTAGAAGACAGGAAAGATGAAGGTAAGAGTAGAAATCAATGCAATAGAAAATGGAGAAAAACTAAAAACATCAAAAAAAAAACCCCTATTCTTTGAAAATACCAAAAAAATGGCAAATCTCTTGCCAAACTGATTTTTAAAAAATACTCAAATTACTGGGCAGCACCTGTGGCTCAAAAGGGCAGGGCGCCAGCTCCATATGAGGAAGGTGGCGGGTTTAAACCCAGCCTACAGACATTAAAAGGTGAGTAGGGAAATATACACAACTCCATTCCAATAAGTTTGACAGCACAAATGAGATGTCTACCTTTCTTGAAAGACACTGTATTCCTTGCTAATTGCTGCAGTGATAAATTACCACAAACGTAGTGACTTCAAACAACACAATTTTATTATGGTTCTAGAAGTCAGAAGTCTAAAATGGGTTTTATCTGGCTAGACTAAAGATATTGATAAGACTGTGCTCCTTCTGGAGGCTCTAGGGGAGAATGTTTGCCTCTCTTTCCAGATTCCACAGGCCACCTGCACGCCTCACCTTCTGGCTCCCAGCAGATCTGGGGACAGCACTCTGTTCTAACTCTGACACCCCTGCCTCCCTCTTACAAAGACCATTGTAATTACATTTGGTCCATCCAGATAATCCAGGGTAAATTTCCCATTTTGAGATCTTTAATTGAACTATGTATTTAAAATCCCTTTTGCCATGTAAAGTAGCACATGTGCAGGTTTTGAAGATGAAGAAATGAGCAACTTTGAGAGGTCATTATATCGATCAGATACCAAAATGTATAGACAAGTAGAATAGCCCTGCGTCGATTAAAGGTCTTAAATTATTAGTTAAAAATCTTCCTGCAAAGAAACTTGACCTTGACTCTTCATACCAAAAACATGAATTAATCCATAAACCTAAACGTAAGAACAAATACTATAAAACTTCCAGAAGAAAACATACGACTACATGTTTATAGTCTTGGGGCAGACAAATAATTTTTGATAAGCCATGAAAAGCATCAACTATAGAAGCAAAATCAGTAAGCTTTTCATCAAAATAAAAACCTTTGCTCTCCCGATTATATTAAGAAGTAAAAAGGCAAGCCACTCACTAAGAAAAATATTGAAGCACATACATCTGACAAAGATTGATTTCCAGAATTTGTAAAGAATTCTTACAACTCAATAATAAGAAGACAATTCAATAGGAACAGTGGCTAAGGAAAACATGCAAATGGCCATTAAACACGTGAGAAGATGCTTAACAACACTAGTTATCAGAAAAACCCATATTTGAACTATGCTGATATAGTAATACTACTATTCATCCACTCAGATCGATTAAATATAAAAGGGGTGGAAACATCACATGCCAAGCAAGGATGTGAAACACATGAATCTCTCACCCATTGCTGGTGAAAATAAAAAACCATACAACATCTTTGAAAAATATTTCATCAGTTTCTTATTATGTTAGATACATATTTTCATGTAATTCAGCAATTCAATTGTAGATTTTTACTCCTGATAAACTATATATAACGTATGAAACGTATGTCCACACAAAAACTTGCCCATTAAGGCAGCAGCTACATTCAAACTAAGGAGAACCTGGCCACAACCACAATGTCCATCAGCAGGTGAGTCGATAAACAAATGATGGCATTTCTATATATTGTGATCCCTCAGCAATATGCTGAGCAAAAAAGAAAGACACAAAAAGTATATACTATACGATCTCCATTCACATGAAATTCTACAACATATATTAACGTATACAACATCAGTTAACAGCTATTGACAAAATGCAGATCAGCGGTTAACTCGGCTGGGGAGGAGAGGAATTGACTGCGAAGGGGCAGAAGGTTACTTTTTGCAATGATGGAAATTGTCATTGTAGTGGTGACTACATGGGTGTATGTATTTGTCAAAATTCGTTGAACCATGCTCTCAAACCAGGTGCATGTTATTGCATGCAAATTATTAGTCAATAAGTTGATTCTTTAAATAAAAGAGAAGACAAAGAGTGAAAACACTTGGATCCCATTCCTAGTGATTCCAATACTGCAGGAGTGATATAGGGCCAAGAAACCTACATTTTAAACAAGCCCTGTGGATAATTATGCTTCAGGCTTTTCCACTTACAGTATTGATCTCTATAAACACCCAACTCTTGGACAACAAATCAAGTAGGTAATCAAAGAAAATTCAGAAGAAAAATAGTTGAGCTTTTCTATGCCCTATTCTGCCTCTCAACCTCCATTATTTAGCTGAACATGGGTCACTATCAAAGTATCCTCTTGGGTGCTCTGTCCCCCCAACTATTGGCTCCGCTGAATAAGTTCCCTTCATTCATTCATTCTTTGCCAAAAAAAAAAAAAAAGAGGTGTACTGGGAGCAAAATTAAAACACTTTTTACAAGTGCAGAGAAACCAATTTATGTGCAGAGCACAAATTCCTCCCCATGAGGTCCTTCAAGTCTGGCACCCAGACTCACTGGTGCCCAGCTCACTGGACATGTGATAGCCACAAATATTTCTAGACAGGGAGCCTCATGGCCCACCTGTGTGAAGAGTGGAATCGCACAGCTGCAAACGTGCCAAGCCCACCCATAGCCCTGCCTCCTTCCTATCACACTCCCTTTTTACAGGAAGGGTCATTTCCCTGCCAAATTAGATTAAACCATAGTGCTCCGTTTCCATTTTTTAGTCTTTTCCTGCTGCCTGATGTATCTTCCCCATTTCTGGCCTCCTGTGTTACCTGTTGAAATCCTTCTCAAGCTTCATGGCCCAACTTGAATAACATCTCCCTCAGGTCTCATCAAATCACCAAACAAATGAAACCTCTCCCTCTCCTGAACTGTTCTGGCACTTGGTTTGAAGAGCTCTTACAGAATCCTGACTTGTATTTTACTTATTCATACGCATGTCTACGTATTAGATAGGAATCAACTCTAGTATAGAAAGTAGTATTTATTACCTATGCTACATGTAGCTTGTATATATCCTAGCACATTACTTTGCACTTAGTGGGCATTTTGCATATAATTATTGTAGAAATGAATGATTCAGTCCATGCTGACTCACAGCTCTGAGCTTATTCTCAAGCTGCCCTTCTTTTCTAGGAAACCCTTTTCACCTCAGGGGTCACTTCCTCTAAGAACCCTTCTTTGGCTGTTGGCTCCTGCTGCAGTCTTGAGCATAGCTCTATCTCATCACACCACCACCATATATCAAAATTAACTATTTATTCTCCATTCCACCCACTTATTCATAAGCTTCAGGAAACCAACAATTCCATCGTACCCAACTTTATCTTACCACCATCTAGCCCAGTGTTTGGTAATGGGATGCATTTCATAAATGTTTGTCAAATAGAGTGGTCTATTCAGAAGTTTCTGGAAGCGGAAGCCTATGCCACAGAGGGACTGGCTTATTTAGTTTGCGTTCCCTTAGAGAACCCCAAAACTCTCCTGAGAGCTCATTCCCAGAGAAAACCCAGCACGAACAGCCTTCCTGCCTTGAGTTTCCTCAAGACTGAAGGCAGGAGCAGGCCCAGATGTTCTCTAGGGTCCCTCGCAGGCCCACGACCCTCCATCCTCGTGTACCTGGGTCCCCCAGCAGCATAGACTGTTGCACAAAACGGTCAAGTGTGGCGTCTCCTTGGAAAGTCGTTAAGATGGATCTCCAACCCCCAGAATGCGGGGATTGGAGACAGACTCTGTGACCCTTCAGAGTCCCGTGCCGCCTCCTTCGCTCCTACTTTCCCTTCTTTCTCGTCTGCTTCCCTCTCCCTCTTCTTATCCTCTTTCTTACCTGATTCTCCTCTCCTATGGGTCTCACCGCACTTTCCCAGGACTGCTGTTTCCCTTCCTCCCCCTTTTCCTTCCTCACCTAGATTTATCTCATCCCTTGCGGGTCCCCTCGCTTATCCCGCTCTCCACCCCCTCCCTCCTCCCCGCGCCCCGCCTCTCTCTCTCTCTTTCTCTCTCTCTGTCTCTCTCTCGCCTCCCTCCTCTCCTCTCTGCCCGGCAGGAAGCAGAGCCTCCTTACTAAGCCTGGAGGAGGGAGGGTAGGTGGGCCCCGGCGCTGCGGTTCCGCCCTCAGTGCGTGTGCGAATGTCTGTGTGGTGGTGACGCGGCGCCGGCGGCGGGGAGGGAGGCGAGCCGACTGCTGGGGCTGCTCGGCTCCTGCGCGCCCTCGCGCTCCCCGCCGCCCGCCCAGGCGCAGGCAGGGCGCAGGCGGCGGCGGGCGGCATGGAGAGCCTGCTGGAGAACCCGGTGCGCGCCGTGCTCTACCTCAAGGAGCTCACCGCCATCGTGCAAAACCAGCAGAGCCTCATCCACACCCAGCGCCAGCGCATCGACGAGCTGGAGCGGCGGCTGGACGAGCTAAGCGCCGAGAACCGCAGCCTGTGGGAGCATCAGCAGCTGCTGCAAGCCCAGCCTCCGCCCGGGCTCGTCCCCCCGTCGTCAGCCCCGCTGCCAGCTTCCCAGGCCACCGCTCCCACCGCTGCCGGCGGGGCCCAGGAATCTCTCCAGGACCACGGACAGCTCTCCCCCGCCGCGCCACAGCTAGCACCCGAGCAGCAGCCGCTTCAGCACCACGGACAGCTCCTGGCGCAGCCCCAGCCGGGCCCCAGCGGTAGGGCTCATGCACCCCAGTCGCCCCACCAGCACCCAGTGACACTCGGGGCCGTCGCCGACAAGGAGAAGGAGCGTTCCCCGAGTTGCTGCGCTGCCGGAGCCCTCCTTCAGCACAAATCCCCCGCCGCCCTCAGCAAGGGCGTCCTGAGCAGGAGACCTGAGTGAGTGAGGAAGAGGAGGGGGAAGGTTGTGGTGGAAGGAAGGGCGCGAGGAGGAGACAAGGGGGAAACCGAGTGCATGCAGGAGTCTGAAGGACCAGGGTAATGCGAAGTGAAGGAGCGAGAAGATGCTTAAGGGTAGAAGTGAGTCAAGGAGGCTTGAGGGAAAACAGGGAACAGTATCAGTGTTTGAGAAGGTTTGGGGAATGTTGGAGCAAAAAGAAGTACACAGATCCTCACTGGAGAAAAAAGAGGAGGAACTGGGTCCTAAATGATTGGGGTTATTGGAACTTGCAGGGTTTAAAGGAGAACAGATTGGGAGGAAGTTGGGGTGAAGATTATACTGGAGAAAAAAGTAACATTGAAGAATTTTTTAAGTTAGAAAAAATTTGGAAAGTAAAATTATTTGAATGAAGAGTGAGATATGAAAAAGACAGAGGGTTGGCAAACAGGCATGTTAAGAGCTTTGAAAGGGCTGGAGACCAGGAAGAGTAGGATTGGGGTAGAGGTGAATTCAGGAAGCAGAGGATAAAGCTGGAAAAATGGGAGAGATGTGAAAAGGCAGGGGAGTTGCAAATAGAAGAAGATAAGGGGTGAGAGAAAGAGAAATGAGCTGTGTCTTTAACTGATGCAGTGGGAGTTAAAGCCAGGAGTGGCTCATTTGGGGAAGCTTACTCTGCTTGGACCTGAGTGGGCACGATTCTTATGACTCTCTGCAGAGCCCAAGGGGTGCAAAGAAGCCACCCGTGCAGCCAGCAGAGGACTCAGTTACAGCTCGAGGAATCAGTGCAGTTATGGATTTTTCCTCGGACTCAAGGAGGATATCTGTGAGGGTGGTGGGCCATCATGGAAAGGGAACAATGATGAGGGGGACAGTTGGGAAACGGAGTTGGTATTTGGATGTAATGCCTGCTGTGCCCCTCTCTGTTATGGCTAATGACTCCAAGCCTTATTCCTTATTTCCTCTTGGTTATTGGGTGACAACTGGAATGTTGTGTTGGGTCTGGGAAGAAATGTTACCTCCCCCCCCCCCCAGGATCTAGGATCTCAGTTTTTTTTTTTTCACTGAGAGGTCCATGAACTAGGAATATGGGAGGGAGAGATGAAAGGGGGGTGGCCCATTCCTTCCTCTGTCTTGGAAAGACTGGCCACATCAGCATCCTTTCCTGATTAGACAGGTAATGGGAGAACTGAATGAAAGAGCAGTTCAGGGGAAATCAGTACCTGGGCCACACCTGGCCCTTGATAATGGTGAGGGAAGGGAGGAAGAGGGGAGAGGGGAGCCAAGAATCTCATCTCCATTCAGGCTCAAGAGTGCTTTAAACCTAAGGGATACTTGTAAAGTATCTTGCCTTATTCTTTAAAAACTCATTTTCTTCTCTCATCTGCTGTATGCAATTAGAGAAGTTGAGTCAGGGTGCATTAGCTCACGAGGCAGGTTGGACCAGAATTGTGGGATCTTCAGGGTGAAGATCTAGGATGATGATCTGGCTTGGGAGACCTAAAGCATTTAAGCCCAAGAAGATGCAGTTTCCCCTCCATGGCCCATGTTCCCTTTCCTCAGTTTCACAGTTCTTGTTCCTTATCTGGCATAAAAAGCAGAAAGTCAGTTTTCCCTCAATGCCCAAGGACCAGCAAAAGGTGACGTGCTTCCAAGATAGCATGGAGTCTTTTCCTCAGATAGGAAGAAAGTCCCATTTCAGTCCATTTTCCTGGGGGCTGCTGGTAATCATGATCCTTCACCTGCCTCCTCTGCTCATGCCTTCTGGTGTCTCTCTTTTCACCCACTGCACCCCACTTTCTTTGCATCTCTTCAGGGGACTATATAGACTAGAAGAATTGGTGAAAGATCATTTTTCCTGGGCAAAGACTGCTATGGCCTAGAGAGACCACACCTTTCCATCAGATGCTCCTGCTGGGAAGCCAGGGATTTAGGAATCACTTGGATTTCCTATGCAGCCTCACATGTCAGTGCCAGAGAGAAACCATGATGTCCTCATCTTTCCTTCTCACCTGTCTTGCTTTTGCTTCCCAAGAGAGCAGAACAAAAATAAGAAATAATTAGGATGGTAGGGACTGGAAGTTGTTGGAAATCTTTCACTGTGAAAGTTCTTCCAGGCACCAAAAGCAACTCTTTACTTTCTCCAGATCCTCCAGTTCTCCTCCCTCCTCTGCCACCCTGGATACCCAGAGACTTAGAGCCCAGAGATTTGCTCACTTCTCCTCTCCGCAACTCTCTTCCCTTGGCTGTGACATCATTGTCATCGTAGCTGGCTGCATAACCTTCTAGATCACCCATTTCTTTCCCCACAGTTTTGCCCAATTTAAGCCCCAATGTCCCCACAGAACCTCAGGAAGGAATCTGATGGCTGACTCCATGTTCGGCCACACGCTGCTTTCTGCCCATGGCCCCCATTGTGCATGTAAGTTCTCCTCTGCCTCTTTATGGTGCAGGGCTAGATGGAGCCAGCAGGCAGGGAGACCTCTGCAGGCACACAGTGGTGTGAGGAGAAGCAGAGCAGAACCAGCAGCCCTCTGCCTGGTGTTTCTCCTGGGGAGCCCCCTGCTGCATCAGTTTCTATTTGGCCTGCTGAAGTAGGAGGAAGAGATGGTACTGAGGGTCTTCTGATCATACTTCTGCTGTGAATCATTTCTCATTTTTCCTCTGGCCTCATTATAGTGAGAGCGCAGCCACAGTGAGGTGGCCGGAGAGTGGTGAGGGTTTCCAGGGGCCAGGCACTGAGTTAGATGTATTCTTTCACCACACACTTTGTCTCTTATCCCTAGGACTCCTCTTTCACTTCAATTCCAGGAGAGGCAGAAGCCCTGGGAAACCTGGGACTGGGAAATAATGAATCATTTCATTGTCATCCGATCTACATTAATATGCAGCCTGGCCTCTGAGCTGAAGGAGGAAGACACAGAGGTGGTGGCCTTGGAGGGCAGGCCGAGGAAGCAACAATATGGGGGTGGCTGAGTGCAGAGATATCGTGGAAGAAAAGCACTCAGGGGTTAAAATTCTTTCTTTGCATGCTCCCTGACTCTCACTAAGCTCTGGCCCCCACTGGCTTAATGGAAGCAGCGCACATAGCTTCCTCTTCTTTATTTTTTCAATCAAGGCTCACAGCATCTACAGAACTGATTATTATCTTTCTCCTGGCTGGAGCCAGAACTTCAACTTGACTTGGCAAAGTCCCTTGCCATAGAAGCACATGACCCTATCTGAAGCTGCTGGCTTCAGTGTGATCACAGTTTCTCTGTTGAAATACATCTGCCCACCCACCCAGAGTCTGTGAATGACAGGGATTGCCCATGTCTCCAAGTTCACCAGCAGATGATTGCTGGTGGCTAGGTTCTTGCATTATAATTCAAATTCAGCTCCTACTCCAAGCTCCCCATCTCAGCATAGCTATGAAGTCCAAATGGCTCAGAAGGTCTTATCCTCTCCTGTCTTTCTTCCCCCTTTGTCTTCCTTTTCCACGCTTCCTCTTCCTCACTACTTTCTTTCCTTCAC
Organism: Galagoides demidoff; assembly: GCA_963574575.1. Taxonomy (NCBI): domain Eukaryota; kingdom Metazoa; phylum Chordata; class Mammalia; order Primates; family Galagidae; genus Galagoides; species Galagoides demidoff. The sequence continues at coordinate 1,566 of CAUYQV010029681.1, read as the reverse complement.
TTCCTCCCCTTTCCGCTCCTTCAAATGCTTTCTCTCTCTCATCTTTTCTTCTTTCCAGCCTTCTTCCACTTAGGCTACACAGGGAAGTCTCTTTCCTCTCTGCCCTCATCCTTTAAGCATGAACTAAATCCTGAGTCATCTTGTGAGCTCCCTGGTCTCATACTACCTGGAGGCTGGGGATGGATAGAAGAATGCCTTATGTGCGTCTTAGTCTGAGTTGTCTAAGATGCTGCTTGGAGCAAGTGTCTCTGCTCCTATCAGGTCAGAGTTTTCTGCTTGAAGTTGGAAGCGCGTGACCAGCCCATCCTGGAAGCTATTAAAAGAGTGTGAAAGTCTATCAGCCAGTCAACTATGTGTATCAAGTGTCCAGGCCATTCAAAACCCTGCACTGTGTGTTGTAGGAAGCGTGGAAAGAAGCAAATGGTCCTTGCTCAATTTACATGAGACCATGCCTAGAAAGATCTAAATATGTGTAAGCATATTGAGGCTGCCTAGAGCTACCATCTATTAGAACAGTACAGGGTAAAAAGGTGAGCATGCAAATTCTGTTCAGAGCCAGAGAGACAGTTTTCTTGGGTGAAGTCAAGGCTTTATGTCAGAATAATCAGAGCCAAGGATAGCTGGAAAGGGAACAAAGCCCAGAGATTCACTCCATGAAGATATCCGTATTGCCTGTGCATCTCATTCCATCCTGGGATGTGCGTGCTCTACTCTAACCCCCTCCCACTAGGATCAGTACCATCGGTAGGTCAAGAAGAACCTCAGCACACGGGCCCCTGTCTACCTTTGTGCCCAGGAGGCCTGATTGCCAAGGAAGCACCATATGGCCAATGCTTATAGTCTGTCTGTCCTTTGATTCCCCTGTCTCCAACACAGAAAGAACTTCCAGCTAACAAGCTGGACAATGGGACCAGAATGGAGGCTCACTGATAGGAGGGAGCAAGTGTGCTTGTGTGCATACCTGGAAGCTGGCACAGAGTGAGCACTTGCAAAGACCAGCTGCCCCCTGCCTGTCCAAGTGCCCAGACTGCTGCTCTTCCCTCCCTTTCATTCAAAACGGAGCAAAACTGAAAAGAAATCATCATCCCCTGGTTCCTGGGAAACCCTGATTGCCTCCCTCCTCCTCGCCAGCCCCTGTGCTATGCTCCATTCCATCTCCTCTCCCCAGCCTCACTGTCCCACTGTCCCCAGACCTACATAGTTCACAGCATAGGGCCTCACAAAAGACCCTGGCATGCTTTCCTGCTGTCCCCAAACCAAGCAACAGGAGCATCAGCCAATCTTTGCTGACTCAGCCAATATCTGTGTAGTCTGAGTTGCAAGATTTACTTGGGAATAAAGGCAGATGGGGTCAGGGTTCATGGAGAGGGCATTGGAGGTGATTTGAAAAGGAGTAGGAGCTGGGACAAACGGGTGAGCCTATAGTTTATTTTTTTTTTTTGAGACGGAGCCTCAAGCTATCCCCCTGGGGCAGAGTGCCATGGCATCACAGCTCACAGCAACCTCCAACTCGTGGGTTCAAGCGAGTCTCCTGCCTCTGCCTCCCAAGTAGCTGGGACCACAGGC